>JAOWBL010069707.1:0-16997 GCA_028564865.1 Zenarchopterus dispar
TCCCCGGAGAAAACCCACGCAAGCACGAGGAGAACATGCAAACTCCACACAGAAAGACTCCTGGCTGGGAATCGAACTAGAAACCTTCTTGCTGTGAGGCAACAGTGCTAACCACTAAGCCACCATGCTGCGATTCAGTCCATCCTCACCTTTAATATTTCATCCTCATATAATTTTTTTTTCCATTAAACATAAAACCAAACTCTCCTACACAACCAGTCAGGCCAGAAAAATTAGTGGTTCACCACAAACATCACTTTCTAAATTATATCACTGTTCTGTAATCAGGAAAGCCACTCTGATAACAGTAGACCCATTACACCCCCTCCATTACTCCTTCCAGCTGCTGACATCAGCTAGACGCTATAGAGTTCCACTGACCCACAAGAACATCCACAAAAAAACCCTTCATCCCTTCTGCAATAACAGTCTTGAACAAATCCAAATCCCTTCCGGTTTAATAGTGTATATTATTTTATGTTGTTTATTGTTACTGTTATTTTTACTCGTGTCAATTGCTTTCAAGAGTTTGAATACGGCTGCAGTGTTACAAGTTGTTGTAGCCATATCAAAGAAGAATTTCTGCCACCTTTTTGGCACAGACAATAAAGTTTAGCTATCTATCTATCATACATACAGAGTATTTTATTTTATTTTGATTTATTTTGCTTATTCACGTGTATTTATTTGTATTCTATTTTTTTACTTTACATTGTTCCATTGCATCAGAGCAGTTTCATAGTCTGCAAACTTGTTTACTGCCAATGGCAATAAAGTGATTCTGATTCTGATACTCAGTGCTGGATATCCCCTTAACTACAGCACTGACTTCTCTCACTTATTACTATTACTATTCAGCTCTTGTTAAAATTTCCCTGTTTGTGCTGTTTCTTTTTCAGATCAAACATTTCACAGAAGAAAGCCAGATGAATGTCCCTTCAAAGTTTTAGATATGATATATATATATATATATATATATATATATATATGTGTGTGTGTGTGTGTGTGTGTGTGTGTGGGCGTATTATTGTTACTTCCTTTACTGTACATTCATATGCTGTATTTTTGGCTCTCTTGCACAGCAACAATCTGCACCTTCAGTTACATTTTAACTTATATATTGTAGGTTGTTTCCATATCACATGTGCCCTCTGTGTTGTCATTAAACAGTAGCTTTATTGCCTAATCTTGTATTGATATGTACAATGTAATTTGAATTTCCATAGTCTTTCTCTTCCCCCAAACTAATTTATTATTTTTCATATATCCCTACTGTCCTATTGTGAGTGTTACCCCTGATTTTTTTTTCCCTTTTTACACTGTCCCATTATGATTATTATTGTGTATTTGGACTATTGTAACTGTGACAGAAGAATTTCTTCATATACTTAACATATGTGACAACAAGACTCGAACTGAGTTGAAGTAATTTGGACACTAATGGATTATTTTCATTGAATAATTTTCATTAGACCATTGGTATGATCTGTGGTTTGTCTACTCTTGAATGAGAGCTCCAGCTCAGCACCCACATCTTGTAAAGCTTTTGTCGGGCAGACTTGAATTACTCACCTCACAAAGGCATGTTCATTGTCCTATTCAGTTATTTTGGGGTTATGTAACAGAGGATGGGATCAGTTTTAGAATTTCTTCCGGGTTGAAGTCGCCAGGGGAGGGAGGGATGAGCAGAGATGCTGCCAGTGTTTTGCCGTGCACATCAGCAGCAGCCAGACTCCGCTCCCTCACCCAGCCAGCCAGTCACACAGCCAGCCAGTCAGTCAGTCAGTCAGCGGCAGAGGCAGCACGTCCGCCCGGAGAGAGACGACTCACGCCTCGTAGTACAACTACCGACTGACCCGACTGTCACGTTGGCGGTGCTGGCGCATGGATGTATCTTCTACTAAGGCGTTTTGACACTGGACTGTCCTCTTGTGGCCACATTCAACGTGACAAACAGGCAGCCTTGTGTTTCTTTAGGCAGCTGGTTTATCTCGACGGTACAGAGGGAGCCCCCCGTCCATCTCTATCTCTCTCTCACCTCGTCTCTCTCTCTCTCTCGCTCCACACACACACACATCGTTAGCTCGCTAAGCTAACTAGCCCGCTAACTTAGCTGTGATACTTTGTACCGTTATCAGTTTTCTGCCTCGTAGCTAGCCTGCGGTGGGTTTTTGGTTTTTTTTTTTGCGCCACAGCGGCAGACTAAGGCGGCTCATCACTCCAGGTAAGCGAAAAGTACTCGTGAAAACCTTCTGTTACTGTTTCTCCATCCCCGCAGTGCACCGCTGGTTTGCCTCTGGACAGGGAGCCACTAAGGGTATCTAGCAGCGGCGGGCTGGCGCTACGGCGGAGAGGGTTCTTGTTGACAGAAGCAGCCAAGCAACGGAGATGTGATGCGACTCGCCGTTTTCAGACTGTGAAAATGTCACTTCATCTCTAAAATAAAGTGCCGACATGGTCACAATTAGATACTCGTAATGAATGACGACTCTTTTTGTCAGCAAGGGAGATTGAAAAGACTTTTTAGCCACCAAACGTCAGCGTTCAACCTTGACTGCTGATTTGCAGTGAATGAGCTGCTGCCAGGTTAATATTATCTCACACTTGCCGCATTTGACTGCAGCGAGTTTCCCTAACAGTTTATTCAAATGTCTGCTATCTGATGCCGAGAAGTGAGACGGCAGTCTATATTCAAAGTTATCCGTACATGCAAAATGGACTGTGCCTGTGCTCTTCCTGATGTTCATTTCCTCTTTATTTTCCTCTAAATGTTTAAGAGGTTCGGCGTTGCATCACAACCCAGGAAGGTGAGCTGTAACCAAGAGTTTAACCCCTGCTCTGTGCCTGATTTGTATTCATCGTCTGTTAGAGGTCAGATGATTCAGTTTAGCTTTACAAAAACAAGAAAAAAAAGAAACCTGGTTTTTTTTCCCCCCAAAATGGACCGATTTTCCATGCTGTGCTTTAACCTTTTGGCAAACTTTAATCACATTTTAAGTAACCAAATTTAACTGAAAGCTACAAGATGCTTCGGTTAGATTGAAATCTATTTTTTTTTAAAAAGGTTTAAGTCTAATTGGTTGACACATCTGGGGGCAGCATGTGTGTATGTGGGAGACTGGTGAATGTGAAAGAAAGAGATGAGAATGATTGTGCTTCAGTGAGCATCCATCAGCAATGCTGTAATTACCGCACGAGATAAGAAAATTAATTCACTATCAACCCAGGGCCAGTCACTGTTATAGAGAAGAGGGTGAAGCTTTATAATTGACAGGAAACAATTTAAATGAATCAGTCAGATCATATATTATTTATTCTTCATTTCTGTGTGGTCTTTCTTGCAGAAATGCTGCTGCAGAGCTTTTGTGTCTTTGCACTACCTGTAGCATTGATAGATTTGTAAACATGAACTAAAGGCTTTGATCATTTCTAACAGGAATATCTGTGTGGCACAGTTAAGCAACATAAAAGAGGAACTGACTTGACCGAGACGACTGGTAATTTCAAATGTTTTCAATAGGATGTATGAATTTTAGGACTGGATTTCTGGATTTGTCCTGGCATGGGGTCATCTCCTGTTGCTAACTTGCCTCTGAGCTGTATCTGAACTCGTGCTCGTGTTAAAGCATGACTACCCTGCATTGAAAGGAAATGAATCATGTTCCTCATTTCAAGGCCGTAGAGTCGGTAGATGTGTTTCCTGCCCTGTGCGTGTGGACTGTGTATTCAGGCCACAGCAGATGTTCAGTTATGTGTGCATGTGTCTGTTTGTGTGATAACTTATTCAAAAATTATTCACTGAAAACCTTTAGGACAAACTGAGGGATATACATTTGGATTAAATGAACATCAGATTTTGTCTCTTTAGATGTGATACTAAATGACATAAATGAAGGTCTCACGTGTATAAATACTAAAGCATGCGTTAATTATGTCACAAGAGTTTTAGCTCAAATGGTGTGTAGGTGCAAGTGAAAGGTTATGTATGTTTCCATTGTTCAGTGGTAATGCAGGTGCTTGGGATTGTAAAAGCATAATTTTGAGAGTAAGTAACTCAATCTTCATAAAGTTCTTGATTGTGAAGTATATCTGCTTTTACTTATAGTTTAATTTTGCATGCAGCATAAAGTGAAAGTGAAGGAATCCTAGGTCAAAGTCCTGAATATATCCGCTCTGATTTTGTGTGTATTGGTGTTTGTCATCAAATGCAGCGTTGGTGCATTTACTGCTTCGAGCTGGTCTGGAACAATAGCTCTTTTCTGGCCCATGTCTCCGGAGGGAGGCAGCAGCATTCGACGTTCCTGGCACTCTGTGTGCCAGCAAGGCTTGCTTTAGGATTTGGTTTCCACAGCCACCTGGAGCTCAGAGTACAGGAATGCCATTGTTCCTCCTTCCAGATTATGGCCGGATCAGACACACATCCAAACACACACGCACGTAAACACGTCCAAGAGTAACTCAAACAAATCTGTCTGTCCCCCAAAAACTTAGGTCACCCCGTTTTGTTACGTTATGTTACTTACATAAATAGATGGTGACAAGAGACAGTGACAGCAGATCTTTATGCTTATATGAGTTGCTTTTCTATATTTACAGTTGCAAGTCGCACCTAATAACTGTACCTTTTCATTTTTATTCTGTATCAGTAATTAGGTAAGATTAAAGACTTATGCATGAAATAAAGAGTGGCTAGAAATCCAGTTAAGTATCAGCGAAATTGTTGAATTCATAAGGGGTGATGACTTTTGATTGTTGGCAGCCATTTTGCCATCAAAATTACAAATTCTGATACCAGTGTATCAGTTTTCACTGATCAGACAGGTAAATTGATACACTGGGCCTAATTTTACAAATATAAGACTTTGAGCTTGGCTCTCATGGTGGCTGGTGGTCTCTACCGAATAACACACACAACCACAGTCAGGCTTTAGTGGCAACTGAAGCTACACTGATAACACAGCAGTGGGTGCACTTTGTCACTCGCACTGCAAGAAGGCAGGAAGGACTGATTGTACACTATCTGTGTGTAGTTGTGAACATACTACCCAGAGGCAGTGGTTAGCTGAGTTTACAGCCAAAGCAAAGTTGTAACATTTATATGACACGAAGGGGTCAGCGCATGAATGTTCATAGACACAGGAGTCAGATTACTTAATAGTCTTGTAAAAGAAAACAACTTCCCCAGTATTGTAGCTAACTATTAATTGGATGTTGGCTATGCTTTATGGCAAAAATAAACAGTTCATTTAAGTATTCAGAGGTAGCTTTAGTGATTATTAAATGCAATGATATGTTAATTAGCCACGTGCTTGTTGCTGGTGGTCATCCTGTCTAGGGTTTTTAGAGGAGAGGTTGATAATGCTTAGTGGGTTTTCAAGGAACACTCCAGAGTTGAAACAACCTGGAGGTCTAGTATAAGATGGTATGGATTGTAAACTGATGTTCGTGATCAAAACAACATAAACTGAAGGAGTTTTGAGTTAGAATGGAATATATGTTTCCAGCAAAGTAGCAATTAATATAAGTGCAGGGTGCAATGGACCTACATTAAAATAAATAGCTATTTTAAGCATTTGAAAATAGTGAAAGTGAGGATAGGATCCCTACAGACAAACCCAATTAATTTGAACTTTTTATGTATATGTAAATTTATACAAACGACCAGTACAGGCATTTCTGTCCAGTAACTGCCATTGCATTATCTAGTCATAAGTCCATACGAGTCCACTACTCTTACAACAACATGCGCAATAACAAGTACTGTTGATGCGCAAACTACTGTAAATGCAAAAAGATAGAGAGTTCATGGCCTCTGGCTCTAACAGTTGTCTATTTTGCTACAAATATATAAATACTGATCCAAGAAGCTGAGGGCATGAATGCTCATCCTTTCATGTCTGTTGATAGTAGTTTGTGTGATATTGGTAGTTATGACTTGGAGAGACTCATGACAAGATGGCCATGACTTGACAGACATGCCTGTATAAACAGTCCAATTGATATAATCTTTGTACAAATTTAAAGTTAAAATTAGTTTGAACAGGAGGGACCTGAGCTATATCACTACTGAAATATCCATCCATCCATTTTCTAAACCGGCTTAATCCAATACAGATTCACGGGAGTCGGCTAGAGCCTGTCCCAGCGTGGTATTAATGAAAGGCAGGGGTACACCCTGGACAGGTCGCCAGTCCATCACAAGGCTATCATTTAGGTAGAATGACATTTTTAACACTGGTGACCTGTCCAGGGTGTACTCCTGCCTCTCGCATGCAATGGGCTGGGATTGGCTCCAGCAGACCCCCGTGACCCAGTAATTGGATTCAGCAGGTATAGAAAATGGATGGATGGATGGACATTTTTAAGTCTTGTTAGAGGATTAAATAGAAATTTATTATAATGTAGGCCTCCCCTTTACTAACATTAAGTGCCTTTTTGTTGCTGTCTGTTCTGGCTCAAAAAGGCTTCAATCCATACCTGTTGATCACTAATGAAAGTTAACACTTCTTACCATTTAATAATAGACCTTGAGTTCTTTTTAACTCCAGGATGTTTCTTTTAAATTAAGAGGAAATTGCTAATTGAAAAGTAAAAATGTATGTCTATTTATTCATCTTGTTTGTACAGCCTGATTTTATTTTCCATCACATTTCACCATCTTATGTGTTACGGCTTTCTTTTACAGCTGACATTTTTATATGTGATGGCAAAAAAATGTGCAGCTGTGGCTTCTGCATTGTCAAGGTTAACTCTGGGACTAAAAAGAACTTGTCTATTGTTAATATCATTCATTAAGGGGTTAGATCACCTCATCCTACAATAGAACTCATTACAGTCTGCTGTGAAAAGAAAGTTAATTTGACAGACATCACCAGCCCAAGGAGACTTCTTTCACTTTTGCGTAGAGTCAAAGTACAGCAATGTGTTTCAAGCAATTCCAGTTCATTCTTTACTGAAGAAATCTTCCAACATTATACCACTTACTAGACTATCAGCTTCTTTTGCAACCAGTGATAATTGTCATTCCAGATATTACCTCCAAATGCCTGTTTATCACAGGAACCTGTTCACATGAACATTTCATTACATGCTCTACTCAAATCGACTCCACTTACATAACATTTTTCAAGCAGGAATGTTAACCTGATTCATAGAAATAAAAAAGGAATTCAAAGGGCAAAGCATGTAACTGATAAAAAAGCAAAAAAATTAATAACATTGAAACACTAAGTACACAAAATATCAGTGAGTTGCAACTAATCTCTTTTAGCTTATTCATGAACGCATAGAGGGTGCCAGCGTTTTGTAGCAAGACTGGGATCTGGTTCCACAGGAAAGAAGCCTAAAACCTACAGGGCCGACCCTCTGGAAATTATAGAAACCACAAGTCAGCCTCTGCAGTCCTTGTTAGGTTGTAGGGAACAGTGAGGTCTTTAACAAGTTATGTGTAATGTTTTTCAATTATATTGCCTAAAGGAAGCATCTATTGAGGGAACAGGACGTATAAGACATCACCTGAGGCACAACTAATACTCAACTATCGTTTACCAACTTACATGTAGAAATATGCTGTTTACATCACCAAAAAAATGCAGTGTCATTAAAATGACTAAACAAAGATCAAGTTAAAATGGGAATTTCCTCACAAACCAGGCCGAAGCGGCTGCTTCCCTTTTATTTTTTTGATGACCTTTCAGACTGCTTAATTTGAGAATGTGCATCAATTAAAAAAATAAAAAAAAGATGGAAGCATTCCAAAGTTTTCACCACAATTTATGAGAATTTTTTTCTTCTTCTAGTAAACGATGTTGTTTTGTTTTGTATTTTTATCTTTATGATGTTCCTACCATTTGGGACCTTGGGCACAACTTATCTTGACCTCAGTATTTTAAGGCAGAAATGTCATTTACAAGAGATTAAAAAAATAAAGGGAAGTTTTCATAAATCTGCTCATGTAACAGTTTGCTGGAAATCCGAATCACTTCTTTTAGATTTCTGGTTTGTCACTTTAGGCATACAAATATATGCCCTAAACCAAAGAAAACATGCCACTATTATTTGTTGTTTGTTGCTATAAGATGTTTATCGTGATTATAGTATTGCATCAACTGCTCCATTTGTAGGAGGCTGCCAAGATTTGTCTTGGACCTTGCAGAAAGTCTCGTTGTTTGTTGATCGGTAGTTTAGATAGATCAGATAGCAGAGACTTAAAGGGTTGATCCTAAGACAAGCTGAGAGAAACAGAAAGCAGAGGGTTGAGAAAAGAGACCCATTGGCAGCATTTCAGCTTTTCTGGCTCTTAGTCATCTAGGATTTGTAGGCAGTTTCAGTTGAATGTGTGTTTCCATGTGCATGTGCATATGTGCTCCCTTATGTGTCTCTGTGTGTGTCCTCTTGCTCTCCGGCAGGTCATGTTAGGGATAGAGTTGCATAAAAGTGGGTCAGTCAGTGCCACCAGGGAGGCCTGCCAGCTCTCTGCTCCCTGCTGTTGGACTAGAACCAGCTAACAGCCAACACATAATTCTTGAGTGCATGCACGTGAGATCAGCATATCTGTGTAGATTATTTATGGGGATTTATTGATGGTGTGAAGATCATGGTTTTCAAACACAATGGGTGATCTTTGCTTTTTGTTACTCAGTGACCTAACAAGTCCCTGCCTTGTTCAATGTACTTTGACTCTTCATAAATAGCTTTCATAGAAATACTGTAGCAGTGAAGGCAAACAGAGCAGTAAACCTTCGTTACAGCATATTACTGTGTGTTTCAGCTGTACATAGAGCCTCTACATATGATTCTGAGGCTGTCGCATTCCTTATTTCTCAGCTGGATGGACACAGTGCCTCTGCTGGCTTAATGATAAGGAAATAGGATTTAGAGCAGTATTCAGTGGAGGTTTATTTCAACTCAGATGCAGTCTCTTGTTTTCTGGATTGGTTCTTCTCTGAGATGGAATTAATAGTCTATTTCTGTTCTCAGCTTGCTTGCCTGTATCCATGTGTTGTTGAATACAAGTGCCACCATGAGTTCAGAAGAAGACATTTAAAAAAAAATACAGTATGACAATATTGTAAGATTGGATTATGTCACGGTACAACAAAATCACACTTAATTTGTGCCAAGTACAAAAAAAAAAATTGCTGCTCAAAATCATGTGATGCTCTGTGTTGGATTGTGAGTCTATCAGAATTTTTTTTTCTGTTTTTATTTTATTGTATATGTGTGTGTCAGCTACGAACCTGTCGCAACCTTATACCGATGGTATTGTTTCCCAGAGCTGGGTAAAATGCTCCAAATATTTATATTATTGATCATAATAGATCCAGTAATCATGTGCAATGTGCACATGGGTGTTATTTGTGATCATTTGTGGTAGTTATGAACTCATTCTATTATCTTATGCTGCAGTTTCTTTCTTTTCTATCTAGCTTTATTATTATCCCTCATCTTAACAGCTTTGTCGAATGTTATTGTTTAGTTGACTTACATAATTAACAGCAGCTTGATTAGAGGGTTCATAGTAAATTAAGTGACAACAGCAGTTGCCAAGATTAGTAATTTGAGGACATCACCTTGGGATTAACTCTCTTTGTTCTTATTAGCTATATTTGCAAATGCAGCATCAAACTGAACATTTTGAATTCAATACTGTGCCACCACATGAGCAAGCAGCTGCAATAAAAAACAACAACAAAAAAAAATCTTGTCACTTGTTGAATTTATAAATAGGCATCTTGCTAAAATGTTTGCCCACATCACTTAACAGCTTGATAATATGTCAACACTCTCCTCACACTGTCCAAGGAGCCTATAGAGGCAGCAGGAATATCCATCCATCCATTTTCTATCTTTTTCATCCTCCATCTATATTTAGAGTCACGGGGGCTGAAGCCTCTTCCAGCTGTCATCAGGTGGGTTAAAGATGGAATAATGGGGCTTTAAGTCCAACTTGCATGATAAGAAAAGTAATGGCTTAAAAAATAAGATAGGAAAAAACCTATTTACACATACGTTCAGTCCAATACAGCTTTAGAAAAGACGCAGTTCAGTAGTTGTGTACCATAACGGAGAGCAGCCAAAAAGATGAGTTTAACAACAGCAAATATGGATCTAAATATGGATCCATAGTTTTGATCCAAATATGAAGGGCTGCAGTGCTGAATAAAACGGTATAAAATGAATTCACATGCATACAAAAAGAAGTGTCCCCCGATCTGGGTCCTCGATGGCCACTGCCCTGCATGTTATACATGTTTTCTTGCTCCAAAATACCTGAATTCAGCATCATCATCTGGCTTGTCACCAACTTCTGCAAGGGTCTATAAATGACCTATTAATGGGAAATAAGTGTGTTGTCCATAGGGTTATAATTACGAGTCTGGTAGTCATCAGTGAGAGGATCATGATTAAAAGAACTATCAATGACAAGAACCAGTGGAGAAGGGTTCGGTGTGCTGGTAATTTACCGGTGTTTGCTTAGCTTTGCTAAAGTTGCTTTCACAATTTTGTAAAGTTTGTTATTGCATATTAGGCTAAAGCAAAACCGGAGTTGAGGTGTTAATACTTGCCATTACTAGGGATGTCCCGACCACATTTTTTTTGCTCCCGAGTCCAATTTGAAACATTTCCAAAATGATGGGAGCTTCCTTCAAGTTTGTGCTATGTTTACATCAGTTCACTAGCTTTTATGGCTACTGTTGCTACTCAATTTGAAGGTTACACCTACTCCCCACCTGGGATAAGTTGCAATAGTTAATGGTGAAATTTAAGGATAAATACATATATAGTGTAATTTAGTGAAAAAAACTGAGAATCAGATCATTTCCAGCCGATTCTGATTATTCGGAAAATACAAGTTTGGCCCTGATCTTGGCCCTGATCACGTGACTAGGTCGGGACATCACTAACCATCACTAAACATAGATGTTGATGAAAAAGTAGTGTGGGGCAGCTTTTCAAAAGGTTACTCACAGTGCTGTGGTAGTTAGGCCATCCACAGTGCTGTCACGAGCCAACCTATTCCTGAGGTTTTTGGAAAAGGTAGGTTTTATTAGATGACCATCCTCCTAGATCATATCTCCTCACTTGCTGATTGGATTCTATTGCTTTTTATTGTAATCACCTTCCAGGATCATTCCACACGTTGCTGTCAAAACCTTGAAGTGACCTGTCATACCGTATTGTAGCACAGAAGGAACTGCAATCAACAGGAGAAAACTGAGATGTACCAACTTTGAGAGGTCTAACAGCTTCAGCTGTCCCACCTTGACTCTGAATGGCATCCCAGGCTACACTGGTGTTTGCTTCCTAATAACCCCAACTATTCTATGTCTAGTGTATAACATAGCTATTACTACAAACTCACATTTTTACACAGAGTATTATGTACACGTTATGAATAACACAATCTGCAAGTTGCTCTTTAGGAGATGGTCCTGATTCTGGAATGTAAAGTTTATTAGTGCGCACTGATGTTGCAAAAACTACTAAAAATAGTTATTAATGTCCTTTATTACCTTGAACAAAATTCAGCCTGACTCATTTTACTCGTGCTTAAGTTATCCAGTATGAGTCACTGTGTGCCAAGGTTCTGTGGATGCGTAACACAAAGCTGTAAGAGCCTTCTTAAACATTTAGTAAGTCATATGGACAGCAACGCCTTTGCCTGTTCGTGTTGCGTAACCTTATATGTTGTGTTCTGCTCCAACAATGCCCTTCTTTGTAAACGTGGGCAGCTCATGTGTGTCCGCATGATGCGCGCGGCATCTGTTTCAGTCTAAGATACCACCTTGCAGAAAAGAAGTTGGTTTCCATGGTGACCACCATGCTCCTCACCCATCCCCTCCACAGTTGCCAGAGGGGGAAGTGGAATATGTCCAATTTCTGCTGACTCAGTTAGAGACGAATGCATGACACGTACAGACACACAGATCGCTTCTCACGCTTCTCCTAGAATCACTGTGTGCACGATTCTGCAAGATTTTGCTGATGAGACTTTCCAGTTTATGAAATTTGATTGTCATGCAAATAATTATTAAAAACCTCTTTTGGCCTGAAGGAATCACAACAGATGATCATTGCGTTCCACATATTGATTTGGCATAGGTTTTATGTAGGATGCCTGTCCTGACAACCCTCCCATTTATCCCAGATTGGGAACAGCACTATGAGACAACTGGCTTATGACTCCTTTAAATGTGATAAATTATTTAATTTTCTTCTGCAGCTTATCTTTATATTAGTATCAGCTTTTATAATAATTTATCAACTCCTGCATTACTTATGAAGAATAACAGCGAAGAAACACTGAACACACAACATATGGTTTTCTGTTGCGTTCTTCATATATTGAAGCAGCCTGTTCAAGTATTTGTATTCTGTAAGAAACCCTGTAATTTTCAGTATGTGAAAGTCCTCTCTCTCACACTTGCTTTCCTAGAATATGCTGTTGGAACAAAAAGACCCTCTATAGGAGAGGAAAATCAGGACTAATCGGATAATTACATGTTCACAGCATAGCTGTACAAGGCAGTGAGTAGCTGAACAGCATAGATTGTTTTGTAATTCAACAAATTGTTGAATTATGGTCTGTAGCCTTAATGACACAGGGCTAGTGGTTCGTCATGTTAATTCAGGTGCTAGCGCCTAGTCTTGCCATTAGTTTCCCTTTTGAACATTTGTAGCATACAAATCCTAGTAATGCATAGCTGCAGTAGGTCTTGAAAGCACGCAAACATGGATGATAAATGATTTTGAGTCATGGACGAGGCGAGCAGCTCTCATTAAAATAGTAGCTCCTATGAGTTTCATTTACATTTTCTATTAGGGGTCAATAGTTACATTCATTTCTCATCTCTAAAAGTCTTTGCAAAGCCAAATTTAACTTGCATAAGTTTATACCTGTTGTGAAGAAAACAAATTCAAAATAAATGAAAACAAATTCATACTATTGCATTATTTGATATCTCCACAGCAGAAATAAAACAGGAGAAATTTGGTTTTACACTTACAAATGTCAAATTCAGTCTGAAAAATGAACTGTCAAATAAAGTAAATTTAACTGCTGCCAACACCCAGAGAGACAGAGGAGTGAAATTGTATAAAAGCAAAGTATTTTGTAACCAGCCTTACTTTTGCATTATTAATTAAAGTTTGTCTTCTGTGTTGGAGCTGCCCATATTGTTCTGGTCAATTAAAGAGCAGATAAACAGATCAAATCCAGTTTTGTAGTCTGTGTAGCATCTTGGCCCAGGCATAATGGTAGAAAAACAAACCCAAAGCTTCTCTGGACTGTCACTCTATGAATCCCAAACACAGGATTTAAATCATCATGCAGTGAACGTGCAATTTGTTTGATTCACTCAGTATAATTGTTTATGAGCTAATGATGACTGGCGACACCTGAGCAATTGCTTTATAGCTCAAATGCGTTTTGATTTCACCCTTTCATTACTATACAGCAGCAGTGTAATTATGGACTTCATCTACGAGTTCAGTCAAAGCTGTAACAGCTTTTCATGAAAGAAAGGCAAAGCACCATCTATCCTAAAGAGGAAAAAGCAGATGTGTTAGAAGGGTGGACTCGCTGTCTTTGTATGACAAAGGAAAAGTATGTGTGTTGATCTTACCCTGACATTTACAGCACGTGAACACACAGCCATCCATCGCTAACTCTTATCTTCCATCTTCCTCCACTGTTTCTGCGTGTGAAGACGGTCAAACCAGTATCTGCAGTATGTAGATATATGTCACACGCTCCATGCTCATTAATCTTTGGAAAGTGTGTTTGTAAGTGTTTTACGTGTGCTGTGTAATCTGTCCAAGGTCAAGATATAGGTCACTGCTATCACAGCACAGGGCAACTAGAGACAACCAGAACACTGCTACTGTAATTCCTGAGGACAAATCTGAATAAAACATGTCAACAACAATGCAAAGTGATGCATGAGCTAACGTAAAGTTAAGATGTAACTTCTAATCAGTGTATTTTGAAGGGCAGTGTATTGACGTTATTTCATGTGATAATAAAATTATATGTGGAGCTAGTCTTATTAGAACAGCCTATACAAAGACAGATAAGGATTGAAATAGAAGTAAAAATCTGTGTGATTTCTTGAAGGCACATTTATTAATCTCATCTATTAAGCCCATCCACCCACTCCACTTGTGTGGAGCCTTTCTTAATCAGAATAGCGCCTCTCAAGTGGCAGCAGTGGCTCTATCAAATTCTGCTTTTCTTTATATCCGCTTGAGATTTTTTTTACCAAGCTTTTATTAGTTTAAATGATGATTTTTTTTTTTAAACTTTTCTCCATGCTGGTTTGGATGTCGTTCTTTCTGGAGGATTTCTACTGGTAATTCTGACACTTTTTTAACTTTTGTTTCCATTACAGCTGAAAGTTGTTTACATGTGAAAGCAGCAGATTACGTTCCCAAAGACCAGCTAACAAGCAGAAAAATACCTCAAATGCAGATGAGTCGAAGAGGAAAGATCAAGGATGTTTAGGACAAGAAAAATGAAGAGCCAAAAGGAAGACAAATGGGTTTTTGCTTCTTTTTTTTCTTTTTTTTTTTTCTCCCCCTTAACCATTATGTGTGGTCCGAGATCCCTGGGATCTCGGACCACACATGAGCATGTAATGCTGTTAGCAGGCATGAGGAGTATTTTATTTTCCAAGATATAGCTACAGAATCGTGTTTTGGACTGCAGCTTGTCCCTACAAGGATGGACAATACAGGTTGACAAGACTTCAGACGGACTAACAGAAGTGGGGTAGGAGTGCTTTCAGGGCGTACTAACAAATGGTGTTGTCCTGAACATGTTGTTGTGAAGGAGCACCTCTGCATCCCAGATGTTGAACTGCCTGTCCTGGCTATCTACTGAGAAAGTTCACATGTAGTACCTGCTGATGCTGTTGTTGCCAGGCAACAAAAAGAACACTCAAATGCCTTTGCTGTGATCTCTGGGGGTTTCAGACGCGCCTCCAACAGTTTCTCACATCACACTTATTTAAATTACCTTCTCATATGTACTACTGAGAAATTTACACTGCAACAACATAATTTCCCTTTGGGGATTACTAAAGTATTATTCATTTCAGTCTCACTCAATGAATATGGCGAGGAGGAATGGATAATATAGGCAGATGGATATTATTTCGTTTGAAAGGAGATTAGTCATACCTGGAAAATAGCTGAACATTTACAATGAACAATGTCTGACTGGAGCTTATATGGTGTGATGTCTTTGTGTAAGTTTCCCATATAGGAACATTGGCTACTGATCTTATGAAATATGGTGACATAGACCAAGCCATTTGAACTAGCCTAGTAATGTTAAATTTGTTCTGGTTTAATTTGCACAAATCATGTTAACAAAGGCATTTTATTTGATTCTGCAGACTACCAGTGATCGATTAAAAAAAAAAAGGAAATATATATATATATATATAAAAGAATGCTTTTAGTTTTTGTAAGTGACTTTTAATGGTTTTGTTAGAGCACTACTAAGGAAACCCTTTCTTTTATACTTTAATATACTGAGCTGTGTTTTGGTATTGGTTGACGATATCAGCAAGACAGTCCAGATGTTTCTTACTTATTTACAATCATCAGTGTGCTTAGTATGACCCCCCCCCCAATTACTTATCCGCTGCAATTTTCAGTTCTATAGCTTGCATTTCCACAGCACAAAGCAAAGGTAGCAATGACAGCCCAATAAAGATTTGAAAATAAGCAGAGAAATATAGAATATATGTTTGAATTTTTTTTTTACATCTAGCAAACTTAAGCTAAGATAATGCCTGTGTTGTAGTTACTGCAGGATGTGGAATTACTGAAAGGATCTGTTGATAACGTACCAGAACCAGGTACTCCAGGACACCCTCACATGTTCTTTGTCCACAGCCTGACTGGTCAAACCTCTCCTAGGAGCACAAGGAGCACCTACTAAATATTAAGGAGGTGGTTTAAATATCCTGCCTGATTTGTGAATGTCTCCAGAATACATTTGAGTTATAAGCAACAAATAACGGTTTTATATCTATTTCTGTAGCTGTTGCGTACACTCATATGTTTGTAATCAACAGTTGGGTTGTTCTCAGTGCCACAAGTGCTGCTTCACAAGTTTATTGTGAAACAAGTTTAATTGAGCAGAACTATCATAAACCCAGGTTTAGCAAAATAAACCTTGAACAGTTTAGCTTCACCAAGGGGCAGAGAGACAGGTAGGGGAGTTTCTGGCTAAATCTGTCCCATATAATTTTTACAATAAAAATATTTTTTGTGGACCCTAATCAATCAACATGGAGTTTGCTTGCAAGGATGTTTGTGTAAGTAAGCAGGAGATAAGTTGTAGAACTAGGGCTCTTTGTCAGTGAAGATAATGAAGTGGTACGTAAGTTCCATCCATTATGTAACTGATTCATTTATTTTTCTTATCTGTTTCCTCAACTTTTTATTGAAACAAAAAACAAATAAGATTATGAATACATTCTCTAAAATCATCTCTACAGTTTTGTTTTTTTTTGCTTTGTAAAATATGTAAAATGTTAAGCACTATTTTTGTTCATAAATCTGCAGAAAGTAACATTTTAAATACTAAAGTTATAGCATTTTACATAGCTAGAAAACATCTTGTATGTGAAATATGTCAAGTTCATGCTTCGACTTCTCCCCAAGAGGAGGTTACACACTTCATGGAATTACGAGCTCGTCCGACCTGAATTGGGAATGTTGCCGCCAGCGTTTCAGCACACAGCTGGAGGGCATGCATGCACTAAAGCTTGATCCTGTTAATACAGCTGCTGGCCAGAATCACAAGGTTCCAGATTTCACCAAGGGACAGAGAGACAGATAGGAGAGTTTTTGGCTAAATCTGTCCCATATAATCACTCTGGACTCAGAATGGGAAGTTTTTTTTGTGTGTGTGTGTGTGTGTGTGTCTTTTCCTTACAATCATCCTTGTTAACAGTGGTCTAGCAGCCTGCCGCTCTGTT
>JAOWBL010069708.1:4999-19202 GCA_028564865.1 Zenarchopterus dispar
TGGAAACAAAAAGTGAATCCAGAACAACCAGAATAATTTTTGCATCCAGAGAAGAGTTTGGATGGACAGCCAGGTGAGTAAAGGAAAATCAGCATCAGGAGCAGTGTCATCATTGAGGGTACATTTTTTAAATTAACTTTTAATACCATTTTATTCCACTAAAAAGGCGCTGCCACGTTAACTTTGTACTATGCTGCCCTCATGTGGCCAGAAGCAGTATTGCTACTTACACCAGCTTTATGACGAGTTTTTTTTTTTTTTTTTTTAAAATAATGGAAAAAAAAAGGAGGAACATACTTGAGAAAACAGATTATCTCTCATCTGGCCAAACAATTCAAGCACAAGATTGAAATCCAGCTACAAGTCGGCAAAAACACGACAAGAGCTCCGCAGACACTTTGCAGTGACATGATTTATTTCTTTAACAAATACAACAGCAGTGAACCTCTAAAACGTTCTTTCACACAGCACATTTCTTTCAGCAGATCATGACAAACACTTCGGGGATCGGTGATCAGAACCAAAGAGAACCACGGGAAACAGTGAGGGGGGCTGGGGGTAAGAAGAGTTCATCGTTCAGATTGTCTTGCACAGAGCAGCTTTGTCCAAAAGAAGTGTTGGATTCTGGGATCTCAATTTGGCCTCTGAGTGTCCTTCATCTGTGTGGGAAAAAAAAGAAAAAAAGTTTTAAAAAATTCCCCAATATAAAAAAAGTAACAAAAGTATGTGAAGGTACTTACATAAAAAAAGGGGAAAATTTGTAGTTAAGCGAAGGGATTTCCGAAAGCATTCCCAAAAGGATCTGAACCAGAAGCCTGAGCAACAGAGGGATTCTGTGATGGGAAGAGGGGGGGGGGCATTAGTATGAAACTTGATTCAAACTCATGTTGGGGATGCTGGGGTTAGTCTAGAGCTCCTCACCGTGGCAACAGGCGGCGCTCCAAACGGACTGGAATCCGGGGCCCCGAAGGCTTGGTCAAACATGTCCTGATGGTGTCCCTGTGACGGTGCCGAATTGTTTAAAACTGGAGCAGAGGAGAAGGCAGCGTTGAGGAGATCAGGAGTAACGCTCGGAGCTGGAACATCTTAAAAACAAACAAAACAAACAAACATTAACCAAAGATCTTCAGACTGAACTCACTTTAACTTGTAAAATCCTGACTATAAAACAACGGCTCCGCTAGTTTACCATTATTAGCAAATTTTGAAATCTGGTTGATGTCGAAGTCATCGTGATCCACAGCATCCTGAGCCACGCCCACTTTGTTGGTAAAGTACTCGTCGAAGGTCTTGGTCTCTTTGCCGGGAGGCGGCGCAGCGTCGGGCACCAGCTCCCCTTTCCTCGCTGGGATGGCTGGGGGTTTGGCCAGCTGGAAGTCTTTGAACATGTCCTTCCCGGTCTTCTTCTCTTTATCTCCGAGCGGGTCCAGAGCCGTGAAGGCGCTGTTCTCTCGAGGCGCCGCCTTGGCGGGTGCCTTCGGAGGCGGGCGCGACGGACCCTGCTGGTCTCCCATTGCTGGGAAGGCACCGGGTTGGAAGGGATTGGACCCGGCGGGCTGCCCCCAAGCGAGGTGGGGCGGAGACAGAGGCGGGGGACTGAAATGAGGCGGCGCCATCTGCTGGCCCCAGGCCGGGGGCGCCATGGGGGCCCCGAAGGCGGGTTGCTGCGGAAAGCCTGGTCTCGGTCCTGGGATGCCTGGAACGGTCACACCGGGCACGGGGAACATGGCGGGCACGGCAGTGGGGGCTCCCCACATCCCTACAGGAGGAACACCTGTGGTCACTGGTGGGCCCAACTGAAGATTACCTGGAAGTAGGGGGGAGGAGGAAAAAAAAAAAAAAAAAAAAAAAGTTAATATCCAAGACAAAAGAAAAAAAAAAATCCAAGACAAAAACACAAAAAAAATAAAAAAAGTATCCAAGACAAAAACACAAAAAGAAAAAAAAAATCCAAGACAAAAACACACACAAAAAATAAATAAAAAAAATATCCAACAAGAAAAAAAAATCCAAGACAAAAACACACACACAAAAAAAAAAAAATATCCAACACAAGACAAAAAAATCCAAGACAAAAACACAAAAAGAAAAAAAAAAAATCCAAGACAAAAACACAAAAAGAAAATGAAAAAAAAAAGAAATCCAAGACAAAAACACAAAAAGAAAAAAAAAAAAAAAGGAACGAGCACGTCGTCTTGCATTACCCAGAGCGGCGATGCTGGAGTTTGTAGATGAAGTGTTGAAGAGGTCAGCAGGAGTGGAAGCCCCCTCAGAAGGAGCAGAAAACAGCTCAGCTCCAAACAGGTCGCTAGATGCAGACTAAACCCCCCCCCCACCCCCCAAAAGGAAAAAATAATAAGTACCGTTTCATCATTCCTGCTCATAGGAGCTCAAATTAAAACCAACCTTTACCTAAGACGAACACTTATTAGAATTAAACATGCTTGAAATGAAAAAGCAGTGACCTGAACACGTTCATGCCTCGCCTCTTACCAGTGTTTAAATTATTTAAAAAAAAAATAAAAACAAACTGAAGCATGAATGTTAAGATGGATTAGCAGCACAAGCAGCAGGTGTTCCGCAGCAGTCTTCAAGCAAGCTCAAGAAGCACCTCGCCACCGCCGGTCGAAACAAAACCTGAACTCCAGGTGGAAATTACAGGCCTTGAATCCCAAATTCACCCACTCCAGATCCCAGTAAATCCTTCCAGACACCAGTGCACGGCCCAAAGGCTCAGAAGAGGAGATGTTAGCATCAAGTGTGTGCAGGAAACGCATGCAGCCTCACTACAATTTATCCAGCTGTGTAATTTCACCTTTGCACTCCTTCGACCTCGTCCAGACTTAGAACTCTGTGGAGGCGGGCTTATGACCACCGAGTCCTTGCTATGAGTCGCTGCTGGTTCTGGGAGGTGACTTACGCCGTTAGAGACGGGGGAGGTTGTCAAAGGGGTGTCAAAAAATGGGTTTTTGGCTGAAGGGGCTTGAGCAGACTCGTTCCCGTCCATCATGGTAATTACATTGCCCTGTGGTATATCGCCCCCTAGCGGCCACTGTCCGTTACTGAGAGCCAGAATCATGGACTCGCTGGATAAGCCATTTATCCGCTGACTCAGGTGTTCTGCTTCTCCGTTCAACCCCTCGTTAAACAATGTCTTACTAGAGCTGCCGTTTAGCTGGTTATCGGAGGCGTGCGCTTTATCTGGGACGAAACTAGCGGGCGATTTAGAGAGGGGGTCGTCTCTGAAAGGGTCACTGTCTGGAGCTGGGAAGTAGCCAAAGTTAGAGGAGAAAGGATTTCCCTTTATGCAATTTTGATTGCTGTCAACTTCAGCAGAAAAGTCCAGCAAGAGAATGTCATTAGAGTCCTGGTTAAGATGAAAGGGAGGAGGGAAAAAAAAATAAAAATAAGATTCATGAATCAATTCTGCAGAAAAAGACAGACACGTGTTAACAAAATGAACAGTGAATCACATGGTGTGAACAGACATGACGGTTTAAATCTGCTACTAGTGGAATATTAAATTATTATTATTAAACACCTGTGGTGAAATCGGTTCAGAGTCCATCTGCAAACTTGAAAAATTCAGTTTTATTTGCTGTGAAAAGAGATTTTAACCTGAAACTTGAGTTAATGGCTCAGTGGGGCCATCGTGATGTAAAAGATTACCAAAGCTGGTCATTTTTTAACCACTAAATTTACACATGGCTATTAAAATTTCAGAGGGGAGTTGAGGAGGGGGGCGCTTACATTTAATTAGAAAAAAAATAATCCACTTGTAGCAGCTTTAAAGATGAGCAACATTCAGATTGGTAAACAAAAAAAGTAAATTCTTAAAAGATTGTAAAACATTGTGGTGGAGTCAAAAGTCTGCTCTTTAAAGAACCAAGTTGGCATTTAAGGAAAAAAAAAAAAAACAAAAAAAAAAACATGGGGTGATCTGGAGGTCATTTCCTGAAACTATTTTATTAAAACAGGAGAAAAAAAAAACAAAAAAAAACAACAGATCCAGGAAATCTTTTAGAAATGTTCAGCAGAAAAGTTTCATTATTAATTAATGAATTACACTTATGTTCCTTCAGAGAATAAATTTAAAAAAAAAAAAAAAGAAGCATGATTTGATGTTGATGCATAGAAAGTAGACAGCAGGTAAATTAATACAGTTTAAAAAAAAAAAAAAAAAAAAACCCACTGTCACATCGACCTGGGTGTAATATCTAGATTTATGATAACACTCACATTCGGAGCCTGGATGTCTGGAGGGGTCGACATGTCTCCGAAAAGGTCGAGCTGCTCCACTGGCTGGATGATTTTTTTTTTTTTTTAAAAAGAAAAAAAAAAAAAAAAAAAAAAAAAAAGGAAATGTACTGTTCAGATCCGGCTTTTTCAGTAATAAATGTTTCCTTTTTTTTTTGGGGAGAAATTCTTACCTGAGCAGTTTTTACTGCACTGTCTGTACTTGGGAGGGCATCACTTCCATTCTGAAGATAAACAGAAAAAATTAACGTCAGAGTCTGAGAAGGGAAAAAAAAAGAAAAAACAAAAACCCTTCCAGGTGCTTACCTCAACGACCACGCCGCCATTTTCAGCCTGTGAACAGAAGCAGACTGTTAACATTACTGGTGTTTTCTTTAACATTAATGAGGATGTGATTCACCGAGAGAACACAGAGAGGCAGTGTTGACCTGCGCGACGTGCACGCGCGCACACACACACACACACACACACACACACACACACACACAGTGTACCTTGTCAGCCCTCCCAGATGACCACACCAAATGGTTCTCTCACAAAGAAAATGTTGTCGCCGGCCAACTTCTGAAGAGAAAAACAAGTTTTTCCAGCTGGAGCTGGAGCGTTACCTTCTGCGAGGACTCGGCTTCTTTCTTCCTCATGTTGAAAATGACCTGGAAGAGGTCTTTCAGATCAATGACCAGAGGTTCTGCCTGCGTGACAAAACAGAAAAAATTTAAAAAAAAAACAAACACATTTTTTTATTGTTTGTTTTTCCAGCCCCTGCGAGCATCACCTGTTGTGCAGTCTTTATGGCGAAGAACTGATGCTGTCCTTCGCCTCCGCAAACGTAGCCGAAGGCCCTGTTGTCCGTTACGTCTCTGGCGATGAAGGAGATCTTATTCACCACGTGCTCGTGTTCGATCACCTGAGACGAGGACGAACATTTTATTTAAAAAAAAAAAAGACAGCAGCTCCAGAATAACCTGGAGTTTGTTAATCTGACTTAATCCTGGATGTGATGAAAACTGCAGATCTTTGACTGGCCACTAGGGGGACTACATGATGTCTGAATTTGCAGCAGAAATAAACATATTTAAACTTTCAGAAACGGTTTTAGTCTCCACATCCATGACATCTGTTCAGGGGGAAGTGAATTCTGGGAGGAAACATCAAATAAACTACAAATCTATTGACAGCTGGATTATGGGTAATGGGAAGATCTCATCACTGTAGCTGTGAATAAAGACCTAACGGAGCGTTCTCATTTTAAAGATGACACAGCTTGTACTGCAGCCAGATCTGAGCTGGTCTGGAGGACAGCAGCTGGACTAGAAGTTCACTGGTTCCCCCTCCTGCAGCCGCCGGGCCTGACCCAGATCAGGAGCATGCTTGGCTGCGTTGAGCGACCGTGGATCTCAGCGGAGCTCCACTAGTCCTCGTCACAACTCTGGTACCACTCTCGTTTTGGGTGTTCTTTAAAGTTTGAAGGTCTGAGGCAGCACACGCCAAGATAAAATAGTCAACTTATGAAAAAGGTGAACTTCAGAGGGAGTTTTCCAGCCAGGTTCTTCACGCTTTCGGATCGGCGCTGTGCAGAAAGAGTCGGTTGGGTTGTCCAGTTCTTTTTATACACAATTTATGGAGTTAAAACCAAAGAGAGAGAGAGAAACAAAACGACTCACTCCTGATTTCTCGTCAATGATCTTTATACCCGACATGGAGATGTTGACCCAGATCCTCTGTTTGTGCTTGCCTTGGGAGCGAGCAGCTACTGCCATACCCTGCAGAGTAAAAACAAAACAAACAAACATGCACGCTCACAACACTGAGGTCTGAATCATGAAACCACGTGCCAGCAGCGTGAAGGTTACTTCCTGTACCTTCAGTTTCATCATGGAGTCCTGGCACATCTTGTCTCCGCGGGGGTCCGGGACGTCGTCGATGCCGATCAGCTTGGCCTTGTACCGGACCCCGTCCCCCTGGAACCTTCCCACCAGGTACTCGTCCGTCTTCTCCGGCACTGCCGACGTCATTTAGGCAGTTTTTGGTTAGATATAGGTTTTAAGTGGCAAAAAAATATATCAAAAAGTCCTCTTCAAGTCATGCTGACATGTTAAAAGGTTTGATATGAAAATAAAGTGAAATTCCTTCTGCAAGAACATGAAGGAAAATTTCTATTTATTCAATAGTTTTCGTTGTTTACCAAGTTGTACAGCGTGTTCTTCAGGGTTTAAAAAAAATGATTTGTTAACTCAAAATGTGACTTATTAGCAATAATTATTCAATTTAAAAAAATGGAAAAAAAGACAGTTGATGCATTTATATGATTAAGTGCATAACTACATATTAGGTTAAAAAAAAAGAAGAAAAAAAAAACAGGTTGAAACTCAATTCAGCAAATCCACTTATACACCTCCTGCTTTTCAAAAATTATGAAAAAAAACAAAAACAAAAAAAACAAACAAAAACAAACTTTGTGGCAATCAAAACCTGAAACTGTCACCGCGAAGTTGGAAATATCCGTCTGCATTTGTTTTACTGTAGCGCACAAAGCTTTAGCCCAGGTTTCAAAAAGGGTCCCAGCCCACCGAAGAGCGAGGGTTGGAGTGGAGTGGTGGTTCTGCCCACACACTCCCTCCCACACCCACCCACACCCACCAGCTGCTGCGACTGGAGCAGTGAAGTTCTGTGTTCTCCATTTCAGTGGTATTTTTAACTAAAATATGTCAGGAGACATTTCATTAAGAGCTCGAGGAATCGAGTCAACTTCAGAGTCAAACTTTTATATATATTTTTAAAATAAAAAAGTGTAAATATTCTGTACCTGACGCCCTAAATTCAATCACATCTTGTAAATGTGCAGAAAAGAGGACTCTACTGTGTTTGAGTTTGATGCTGCTGATGCAGGATGGGTTTAACAACAACAACAACAACAGCAGCACTTTGGTTTTCTGAATAAAAGTTTTTCTGAAATACTTCGAAACACTGAAAAAATAAATAAAAACAAAAATAAAAACTTGTTAGGAAGTCACTCACCTCTCTTCTTCTCCTTCTTGAAGGGCACTCTGGAGGCGGCAGTGGCGGGGGAGCTGGGCGGGGTGTTGGAGGTCGTCGACGGGGAGCTGGGGTCGGCGGGCACGGGCGCGCTGGTTTCCACCTCTGCAGACATGGCTCGGGTCGGGTGGGGGTGGGGGGGTGTGTGGGGTGGGGGCGTCACTGGACGAGTGGCGATCTGGGCTGAAGTGGGCGGCAGCTCCGGGTTCACAGACGTCTACCGAGCATGTGACTCCTCAGCACCCACGCATGCTTCTTCTCTTCCTCGTCTGCGGCAGGAAAACGCCGAGTGGACGGCGAGTGGGGACGGGGGAGGGAGGGTGGGGGCATGGGAGATAAAGACGACGGGTTAATCGACAGCCTTTCCTCGTACGCTTGCAAACACGATATTGGGCTGTAAAAGAAGAGGACTGCTGCTGCTGCAGGAAGAGCCGGACTCGAGATTTCTGCACATCACGGACATTCCTGCTCTTTAACAAGGCACCGTAAAGATTTACGACCCGTCAGAAGAACCGAGACACGACCAATAAAACGTTTCTCTCATGAGACCCAAGCCTCTAAAGCATGAGGACACCTGAAACATTAAAAAAACCCTCAAATGGCTTTCATCGTTTCCTACAAACAAACTCAGGGGAAAAAAAAAAAAAAAGAAGTGGACAGATTTAAAAGAAATGGCTACCTCTTTTTCCTTCAAGGCCAAAGATGATTTTAAAAAAGAAAAAGAAAGGTCAGGGGTCACTCAGTTCACAGATGTCTCACCATCCCACCAAAGACGACTTTTTAAAATACCTCCGAGCATCACTGCAACCGCCCCAGTGGGGACAAGAACACTCTGGTCAATAACCAGCACGTCATGTGACATCGTGTGTCGGACCAACAGAAACCCGGACTTCACAGCATCGCGGTGGTAAACTGGACACGCAAGTCCAAAAGGACTTCTCCACCAACAGTCCAAGAACAAGCTGGAAACATCTCCACGGATCATACAGGATACCACCAAGACAAAACCGTCACTGTCAGCGCCATCACATGCATTCAAATAAAACAGAGAAGAAGAAGGACATAAAATACTCCCGTCCCGCCTAAAAACACCAACGCTTGCTCTGGTCGGGGTTGAGAACGTACCTGCAGGACCAGCTCCAGGAGCTAGACTGGCCGCGACGCCAGCGCGAGGAGCCTGTGAGTCCTGCAGCTCAGACCAAAGGTTGGAGGCGGGCAAAGGTCGAGCAATTACCTGGAGTTAATCTTACGCCAACAGAGCAGAAGATCTCGTGATGCCCGGCTGGAGGAAAAAAAAAACAACAAAAAACCGTCCAGGTGGGAATCACGGCTTTAAGGGTTAGGTACGACAACCCCACCATCAAACGGGTCGATCTTAAAGCCAAATACTAGGATAAGTCCGAATTCAGGTGAGATTACCTGCAGATATGCCCCCCCCCCTCCACCCCCCGCATCCAAAGATGGAGAGGATCAATCAAGCTGATACGAGTTAGATCCATAAAGGAAATGAGCCCAATATGACGGAGATAAGAGATGCAAACCTTCCGGCCAGTGTGTGTGTGTGCATGTGTGTGCGTGCATGTGTGTGTATGTGCATGTGTGTCAGCTGTGCTCCAGCGATTACCTCATGAGCAACACCTGACCACGATTGACGAGCCGGCCGAGGCCCTGTAAAAGCTGCTAGTGGGTTTTTAAGTGATAAGCGCCGCATCACAAGAGCTGCTGTTCGACTATAAAACAATAAAAATAAATAAGTAATAAAATAAAAAAAGCGCTCTTATCTGCCACCACTGGTTTTAAAGTCATTCAAATCAGACTCTAGAGCATTTGCTGTTATGTAAATCTCTGCTCAGGTTCACAGAAGTGCTGGGATGGTAGGTTTGCACAAGCCTGACATGGGAGTGCACTTGTTCCACAGATTCACCCCAGCTGGAGAAAAAAATATATAAATAAAATAAATAAATAAATAGATGAAAAAGCTTCAAAGAAAGCACCCACAACTGATTAAAAAAAAAAAAAAAAAAAAAGAAAAAAATCTGGAGCTCTTTTTTTTTTTTTTGCACCATCCAACAATGTCACAACACAAACATCACTTGACCCAAGCGGGCAAGCGCAAATTTCTCGCCCGTCAGCAGAATAAGAGCAGTCCACGGGGCAGAAGTGTCACAATCCTGAGCTGCCAGGAAATGTGAACTACTGCACATCTGGAGGAAATCAGGGAATGACTCAGTGTGCAAGTGAATGAGATGGTGAAATACCACAGGCCCACTGTGAAACACGGAGGCCAGGCGAAACACTTTCAAACCAAATGAAAATGCTTTTGCACTGAGACAGGGGCGTGCGTGGAAAGAAAAAGGAAAAAAAAAAAACTCGAGAGTTACAAAGAGAGAAAAGTGAAAACTTTTCAGGAAAAGTACTTTTAAAAAAGACCTCAAAATGAGTCTTAGACTAAACTGGAGTCAGTTTGGTTTTACCTCCTAAGATGATGCGCCATCAGTGCGTGTTTTTTTTTTTCCTTTTTTTTGTTTTATATAAACAGAAAAATACACACAAACTCACGCACTGTGGAAAACAGGGAGTAACTTTAAAACGACTACCTGCAGGTTCTCCAGCGGTTCGCTCATTAATTAACACGCGAGTGAGTGGAAAAATGCGGTGAAACGCCACGGTGACCAACCTGTGTGAAAGCGCGCAGTAATACGTGGAAGTCCTGCCGCGCGAACGGCGATTTTTGTTCCCGTGATGCCTCCGCGGCTCCGCTGCAAAGGTCGGAAAAATCAAACGCAGCAAAGTTCGGGAAAAAGCAGCGAGACTCGGCTGTTTTCCGCTAAATACCGTGGGCAGAAAGGAGAGACTGCTGTGGGCTTTCACGTTAACCCTTCAGTGGCCGCCACTGGCAGGAGGGCGGTCTCTTCACGAGTGAAAGTAACACCAGTGGTCACCACCAGTGGTGGGCAAGAAAAAAAAAAAAGGTAAATGCTTATCAAGTTCCCACTAAAAAAAAATTAAAAATAAAGTAAAAATAAAATAAAATAAAATAAAAGGTCACGCTCCCTTCAGTCTTTTCATTTAAAAAAAAAACTTAAAAAAAAACTATTTTACAATTGTTAATTCCCAACACCACTCCTAGTCCAAGAAAAACCACTTTATCCACTGAGAATGATTTTTATTGTTCACCACAGACATACACTGAGTTTTGATGTATTTCAAAATTGTTTATAATTTGTGAGGTAAAAACCAGGTTTCACCATTAAAATAGTAAATTCAAAAAGGGAAATTAATTTAAACCGTTTCCAGCTGGTAGAATCAGAACTATTTGAGGAAAATGTAGGTACAAAATGATAGAAAAATACATTAAAGTAAATAAGTATTACCGAAATATAAAATAAAAAGCTTATTTTATAATATTTGGACATATTTGACCCAATACGTTAATATTGAACCTTGACCTTGAGTCAAAGCGATATGAGCTTTAAATTTAAGGTATGAACATCCAACTTTGATTAAAAAAAAGTTTATTTTGTTCTGCCATCACTGGTTAAACCCAC
Organism: Zenarchopterus dispar; assembly: GCA_028564865.1. Classification (NCBI taxonomy): domain Eukaryota; kingdom Metazoa; phylum Chordata; class Actinopteri; order Beloniformes; family Zenarchopteridae; genus Zenarchopterus; species Zenarchopterus dispar. The sequence goes on from JAOWBL010069708.1 coordinate 15,841, forward strand.
CTGAAAATGGTTTTTCTCTTTATTTTGACCTTAAAGTGATCTCTAACACAACATTATTTGCATTTCGAAGGAGTTCTTTGTGAACTAAAATAATGCAAAAATGTCCTAAGAGGAAGTCTGAATGCACAAGGAAACAAAAAATATATTAGGATAAATCATGTGGTACATTATGACAGAAAGAAAAGAAAAAAGGAACATAAAAATGAGCTCAACAACACGTAAAAAGGCCTGAACGTCCACATCCAGAAGTCCTTCAAAGCATCCAGCTGACGGAGGAATGCTGTCCAGGAGGTAGACAGAAAAAACCCCAAAAAGACTTGAGAACAAATACAGATCGGGTTCACCACAAGGTGCAAACCTTTCATAAGCACATAAAGGTAAGATTAAAAAAAAGAAAAAGAAAGTTCAGAAACAGTTTCTTTTGATTGTTTGTGTTTAACGTCTGGTTGAAGCAGAGGAAAAAGTATGAGGAAGAACTGGAGTAGCTCAGGATCAGGCACAGGTATGCAGGAAAGTTCAATAAATGCTTTTTTTTTTTACAGCGTAGAGGGGAAACTACCCAAGAAATACACAAAAAAAAAAGAAAAAAAAAAGCTTTTAAAAGTAAAGAAGTGGAACAATTAATCACTTAATCTCAGTCTGATCAATAGTTGTAATTCACTTGGTGAAGATACCCCCCCCCAAAAAAGTTAAAAATCTGGATGTAAAAGAGTTTTAACCTTTAAAAACGTGCACGGCGAGTGTGTCAGAAACTATCTGCACATTTCAAGGTTATATATTGATATTCATGAAGCATACGTCAGAAGTTGTACATTTTCCTCTTTCCTTTAATGCATTATTTATTTCTTGGACTGTAAGTCTTATTTTTGTTTTAATGACCAAAACTACCTCTTATTTTCTCCTGAACTTATTGGTTGGGTTGTTGAGGAATAAAAAGACGTTGGTGAGAATCGAGGCGATAATAGCTCAATGAAATATTCAATGTCAAATCTTGAATATTATTATAATTTAAATAATTACAAAGAAAGGCAGGCTTATGAACTCTGAGACATTTTTATAAGAGCGATGGAGGATGAAGAGGACTCATGAATAAATGATTGTCTTATATCTTGTAGAAGAAGCCTGTAAACAGTGAAAATACTGACGATCACATTATAAAAGAAGAGCGATGAGACGGGACTGAGCCGTCTGGAGCGCCGATTCTGCTAACTCAGCACTTTTTTTTTTTAAAGTGCAGGAATGACAGTTCCTCTGCTATGTACCAATCTAACTGCAATTACAGTAAGCTTCTGGCTGTGAGCTGGCCATCGACTTCCTTTGTATAAATGTCTATTTTGCTTTTCATGCCAGAGGGTGATTCAGTAATGACAGTTTTCATATTTGCTGCTCTAAGCAGCCGGTGGCAGTCATGATGTTCCCAGGAAGAAAAATCCATGCATCAAGCAGGAAGTGTTTGCTTTTCATGTTTACAGGAGCATTTAGAGGTGTTTGTTTTGGGACAATTATTAGATGATCCAGGTCTTTAGTATAAGCCTGGGATAGGCACCATACAAAGACCAAAAACTCCAGTTTATTCAACAAACGTTTGGAACTGAAATCTGTCATAAAAACAAACAAACAAAAAAAAAAAAAACCTGAGTAAGTGTCAACATTGTCTTCTGCACAGACATGAGTAGTGATGTCACTGCGGCTTTTCTCAGGTTTCACTTCTCCATACGTGCGAGGTTTTTTTCACTATGGTGAGCCATGACTTGATGAACTGTAAATATGTCAGAGAACTTCAAGAAAACATTATCAATCAATTAAAAAAAAAAAAACATTTTATTATATTTCTGCATCTGCAGGCTACTTCTGAGAGGCTTATAAATATATCACTTTAACATCAATACAACTCAAAAATGCAAAACAAAAAGGCTTCCTTGTTTTTTCTTCTTAGATTTGTTGGCACAAATGCAAAAAAAAAAATTAAATAAAAATAAAAAAATTAAATAAAATCTGGCTACATCACCAGTCACCAAATGGAATCACACCAATTCTGTTTTAAACTCCTTACTAAAGTCACATGACCCGTACCAACGGCTGTGAACACTCTAGGAACGATTTTTGGACCATTTCCTAAGGCCTCCTTGAGGCAGCCTTATAAGAATTAAGCGTTCGTAGCCCGTTCCTAAGTTCATGGCCAGGTCGATGGACATGTTCAAGATTTTCTACGAATGTGCCATGAAAAACCAAGTCGGAGGGCCAATGGACGAAAACCTTACGAACAACGCACGATGTTCATGTAAGTATGGTGCAAGAACACTTTAAGTTGTTCTCGAGGAGCCCTTACAGCATTCCCATGAACGCCGTTTGAATGGAGGACATATGTATCTCCATGCATACTTCTGGAAAGACTTCATACTTCTGGAAGTACCTCATATGTGCAACACTCGGCCACAACCGTACAAAAGCAGTGGCTACAACCGTTAGTTCTTCTTCTTTCTGGTCTTCTTGCTATGATTGACATCTAGAAAATTACAAACTTTTCAACAAATATTCCAGCATATGAAACGATCAAGACACAGATGTTTGGAAATATGGGACAGCTGACACTTATAAACCCCGACAAAATGTGCTGAATGAGTTGAGATTGTTGTTAATTTCATATCGGGGTGCAGTGCGATCACCTTCCTACAACAATTTTTGTGAGATGGTGATAAGTTCAGCGAGTTCCAAGGCACCTTTACAGAGATCATATAAACTCTACAGCCAGCATGTAGCAGCGAAATCTCTTCATTTTCCTAAGAATGCCTCAACTTGCTCTTGAATGGCAGTCGTACCTAGTTCCTACAAAGGTTGTAGGAAACTACGCCCCCCCCCCCCATGAATGTCTATGAACTCCAGATTTTGTAGGAACTGGGTGGTTCATAGAAACCCACAGATGATTGTTCATCTAAAAAATGGTAAATAGACACGCCCCCACCCACAACGCTAGGGTGCAGCTATTATTTTTATGCCAGTTATGATGAAAAAATAATCACAGTTCCGATCAAGAGTTATGATTTGCAGAGACAGACACTTACCTTGCTCAAAATTTTCCTAATCTTATGCAGTTTTTTATCGATTGGATATTTAAATTTACCATGACTGTCACTTTAACAGCGCTTTGTTTACGTTATACATGACCTCAACAAGAGTGCAGGATTATGACGCGCTACCGGCCGGTATATTGTAAAATAGGCAAGAGCCGATTTATGAAGTTTTGTTGATATTTCCTATCTGTGGGTTACAGGATTTTTTTTTAAAATTACTGGTATGTATATATCGAAAGAAAGTGCTGATAAGAAAGTTAATTCTTTAATTTAAACAAATTTCATTGTATG
>JAOWBL010069710.1:0-19187 GCA_028564865.1 Zenarchopterus dispar
ATTTTTGTAAATTTCTAAATTGTGAGTTGTTGTTTTAGCTCCAAACAGCCAGGAAATCACAAAAAAGTGATATTAAAAGACACTTTTTCCTTGGTTCTCAGGAGGATATTGCTGTATCAGTGTGTGTGTGGTTTTTTTTGTTTTGTTTTGTTTTTTTTTTTTACTTTTTTGTTAAAAAAAAATCACATTTCATACCTTATCACATAAAATGATGGACAAACATATTAGAGAGTTAAATAAAGATGAAGAAACCAAAAAAAAAAAAATCATTTATATAGAAATATTCCTATATGAAGTTAATGGGGTCACAAATGACCCCACTCGGTCATATTAGCCGTGGAAAAAGCTCGGTCACTTGAGGGTTAATGACACAGCCACTTGTGTCCTGAAGCAGGGAAACATCTAAAACGTGGAGGACCCAAGTCTGAGCCCCTCAAGCTCCTTCAGGGAAACAGCAGTGGAGTGAAATAAAAGCTGAGTGGGGAGGTGTAGCAGGAGCGAGAAGATGGCTGCGAGCTCCAGGCGGAGGGAGAAATCAGATCCACTCGCCATAAAGAGCCTTAAAGCATATTCTGGTGTGGTTCACAACTTTCCTCTCCGTATCAAGAGCTAGAAGAACCCATGGGAGCTGAAAGCTTGAACTTCACGTCGTTCTCCTCCAGCAGCAAATTTATTTTTTATTTTTTTAATTGTTATCAAATACGACTGCTTCTGCTGTGAGGCAGATCTCATTTATTTAACTGACTTTTTTTTTTTTTTAAAACATCAAGTGTTTTCATGTTTGTTTTGGTTCAAATATTTTGTTTCTTATGATGAATTTATAAGTTTGATTCCTTTTAAAGGAAGTAGCATGTTTAAGATAAAATTATTTGGAAAAAAAAAACCTGTTAATTGTTGACAAAATCTTTTCAGTGCCAAATTTGATTAAAAAATAATCAAATATTGAAATAATTGTTTTAAAATGTGTACTTTAATTGCTTTTATTTATCCAATGCAACACATTTTTTAAAATGTATTTTAAAGTTTCAGACTAAGAAAGTTTATCTGCTTTGTTTTCATAAGTTTTTCCAACTTTAAAATCCCAGATGTTCAAGTCTAACTTTATTTTCTTTTTTTAAAATCATCATATTCATTGAAAACATGTATTTGAATTTTTTTATGCTAAAATTCAAATATTTAATAACAAAAAAAGGAAGCCAAAGACTGCCATGTATTTTCACTAATTTAATGAGAAAAAGAACTAAATTTGAAGTTATGAATTAACAGACTACATTTGTAGAAAAATAGAAAAACAAATTCTGGTTCGTACAATCACAGCAGCATTTATCAACTTTTCTCTTTTTACAATCTTCAAATTAACCATTGATGTCTGTTAAAAGCTTTAAAATGGTCAGAAATGTCTAGAAAAAGTGCCAACAGTGAGGCTGTTGTCTTTATGCAGGCTGTTGTGTGTAAAACAAGCGGCGCTTCAGCTCTTCTTCTTCTTCTTTTTTAATAGCTGTCAGAGTAAATTATTGTGTTTTTACTATGCAGCCATGTGTTGCTTCTGTCAGGCTGCTGGCAGCCACTCCTCCTCCTGTCCCCTGTTTGACCTCAACTCAAATAACCCACAAAAAGTGGGAACCCCCACCCCCATCTTTTTTGGACTACAGACTTTCAAAATAAAAGCTGTTCCTTTTGACTATGCCGAAAGGGGATATGTTATGGAAAATGAGCTTGTTTTGTGTTAAGATATGTTTGGGTATCTGAAGAAGCTACTTTTGGAAAAACTTTGAGATAAAACTGTCGCTTTATTTGGGGATACTTTAACCTGAAGACTTTTAATTTGGTGAGTCATTCAGGTTTGCCTGGTACTGTGACATCACAGACCGAGATCAGGATAGCACCAGCTAGCGTCCCCAGCTTTAAATCTACACAATTTAACATTTTAATGCATCTCCCGTACTTCTGAAGCGAGTAGCACAAAGCTGTACAGCCTACTTCATAAAAGGCACATCCCACAGAAGATGAGAGTGGAGTGAAGTTAAGGTGTGAACACCGCAAAAACTGGCTCCTATGAGCTGAAAACTGACCTGGTATCTCACCTAGTATCTCACCTGGTATCTCACTTGGTATCTCACCTGGTATCTCACTTGGTATCTCACCTGGTATCGGCTGGATCTAAGTGATGTCAACTTTTGGAAAAAATAAAATAAGATAAATTTGTAAAATTTAAAATGAAGGCAACAAAGTCATTATAAAATAACTATTTGTTTTTTTTAAAGGAAAAATATGGAGAGAAATACTATAACATACCATTCCAACTTTATTTATACAGCACATTCACGCAAAGATAGCTTAAAAAGTGCAGTACATGAGAAATAAAATTAATAAGATGTAAGACATAAAAACTAACAAAAAAATCAAAATTATAAAACAGAAATGAGAAGGAATAAACTGAAAATGTATTTCACGTGTTTACCTAACTTTGACTCTGCTTTTATTTTGAAAGTCCGCACCGGATTGTTCCGTTCACACCTGTTTACACTCTAGTTCGCTTTACGGTTTGTTTTAGTTCACCTCATTCAGTCTGTGAGACTCAACAGGCGGAAGAGACGCCTCAAAGTCAACAATGTAAGTATAAAAACTATTATAAAAATTAACTGTCGCTTTGTTTGTGGAGGTCATTTTCCTTTAAACCGCACAACAACTTAAAAATGAAAAAGAATATATATAAATTTTCCGACCGTTAGGAAACCATTGCGGTCCTGTCCGTGAGTTTCTGAGTTATTAAGAGATAATACTACTGTAAATGTAGTTTTTAAAAGTACAGTAGTATTTTGAATGTATTATAAAATTACCGTCCGTTAAAAGCACCTGTTGAGCCTCCAGATAGATAACACCTGGGTGAGATCCCCAAACACGCCCTTTTGTCCATATTTAACGACCTCAGTACTCCCACCAGGACTAAATAAATACTACACATAAAAACTTGTGGATAAGGTCTTATTTCTCCAGCCATGCTCAGTAAAAGAAGCAGAGTTTTTCGGCCGGGCATGCCTATTGTTTGTCGGCTTGTTTTGGCTCCACAGTGGGCGCTTTGTCATCCAGCAGTTAAATTAATCATTTTCATGTGCTTCCTTCAGGCTCTCTTTATCAAGCTTTACAACTGCGTCGATCTGAATTACTTACCGAAGATTTGACAACTAAAACAACTAAAACTAAAAGTGTACATATATTATATATATATATTTATATATGTATGTATGTATGTATGTATATGTATTTGTGTGTATATGTATATGTGTATGTATGTATGTGTGTGTGTATTTATATATATGCGCGTATGCGTATATATATGTGTGTGTAGATGTATGTATGTATATGTATGTATGTATTTATATATATATATATATATATATATATATATATATATATATATATATATATGTGTGTGTGTATATATGTGTGTATATATAATCTCAAAATCAAAGGTTGTGTTTTATGTGATAGAACATCATGAGCTCCTCAAATGCAGATGTGGGGTATTATCATTACAAAAACAAAATTCCCCCTCTTTTTTTTTTTTTTGCATCGTGTCAGCTGTTTTATTCCTGCTCCTGATCAGGTTTGGGAGGAGATCTTTGTTGGTGGCTCTCCTGGCTCTGACTGTTGGGCTTTACTTGCTGCCATCTCCCATAGACCCCAAACCTCACGTGTAAGTGTACAAACACACTTCATTATTTCCTAACTTGCCTCAGTTTCAACATTAATCCACTGAGTAGTTTAATTTTCGGGTGTTGGTAAACATTTCTTGTTCCCACAGTCTGAAGGGGCCCCCTCCGGCCCTCGAGGGTCTGCTGGCGGTTAACACTCGCCTGCAAAGGGGCCGCAGGCTGTTCACAGGGAAACTACGTGGACCAGAATCCTTCACTGCTGATAAGAATGGTGAATAAGCCTGGAGATCTTCCTGGAATTTCCCTTGAAATTGAATCTTATTTCCTCTTTTTTGTTTTTTTTTTCCTCTGAAGAGTGAGGACTTTAGCTTACTTTGTGTGTTTATCAAAAGGATGTTGCAGCTGATCAGACGGGTCTTTTACATTTTATTGAAGTTACAAATTCAAGAGGCAAAATCTGCCACTTCAGTTTATTTTTAGGTAGAAAGGTGTGATATTATTATTATTGTTGTTATTATCATGATTTTGTTTCATAGATTGGTCAATATTGATATCACAATATATATTTTATCATGATTAAAAACACAGGTGTTAAAATAAGTGCAACATAACATCCGATATTTAGCACCGGCCTATTTTTTAAATATTTTTTGGCTGCAGCTTTTGGTGTTTGGCTGAAGGTGTTGACTTGGTTGCATTTGCGCACAGACTCAGTTTATCCCGTGTGCACGCGCTCCACAAAACACAGACGTTGTGGTGTAATTTTTAAATTACCACAGGTCCCAAAGTAATAATGGTCTCATATGAAAAGGTTATTAGTATAAACAAAAGGTTGCACCAAATCCCCGTGGTTCACAGCTCAGCTTGTAGTGGCGGTCTCTCTGGGAGACGCTTTATTGTTGTTATTAATTAATTGGTCGCAGCTTTGAAGTTGTGGCTGCAAGGCGGCATTTCTGGACGGTAGCTGGTCTTTTTGCTCCGTTTATGTTGACTTAATCAGGTTGTGTACCATTTATTCATTTACTTGAGAATTAATTTAGTCTACAATCATAGGTCTGTATGAAAAATTAATTTTCTAAAGAGGATTTTAACGCTGCTTCTGTGTTTGTGTGTGTGTTTCAGGTCATGTGTACACAGGAACGGTAGATGGTAAACTGTGGAGAATCGGTCCTGATGACAGCCTCACCCTCGTCACACACATGGGACAGAATCTGCCAGAATGTGGTTTGTATTTTTTGGCTTCAGCTCCTTCTGTGTTTATTCAGGGATGACCACGTCCTTCCTCTTGTCCAGACTTTTTTTCTTTTCTTTTTAATTTGTGTCACAGTTTGTCTGCTGCTTGCATTTTGGTGCCATGGAGACTTTCCCGACCTTATAAATAATTCCTTTTTAGTTTCAGTTTAGATTTTTTTTGTTTTTGTTTTGCAGTGTGTGTGTTTTCCATTCGTAATCGAAAATTGAGTCCAGAACTTAAATTTCATGTAATGTCAGTTCAGGCTCCAGCAAAGCCCCGTGAACTAAAATCCAGCATTGATGTTTTGTGTGTTTTCAGGCAGCAGCACTGACTATGAGCCTGTGTGTGGTCGTCCCCATGGCGTTCGTATGGACCGCCGCGGTCAGCTGATTGTAGCAGACTCTTACCTCGGGCTTCACAGCGTCGACCCCGAAACCGGAGAAAAGAGCCTACTGGTAGCTAACTCGGAGGGTACGGCATTTTCATCGTGGTTGATTTGCTAAATTGAGCCAACTTGGTGATATTTTGGTGACTCTCTCCTCTCCCCTCAGGAGCCGATGGCGTTCCCTTTGCTTTTCTGAACGGCCTCGAGATTTCCTCCCAAACTGGGATCATCTATTTCACCGACTCGTCTAGGCGCTGGGGACGCAGACATGTCAAACTGGAGGTGAGATCAGACGAGTCATTCCCCGTCAGATCCCATCTGTGAAACGATTTAAACACGAGGGAACGTCTAAAAGAAGTTGAGCGAGGTGGTTAGTGTGACTCAGCTCTTTTATTAGAAGGCTGATGCAAGCAGGTTTCATTGAGGCGGGTTTTTTTTCCCCCCTCGGTGTTGCTTAGCAACAACACCTTTCAAAACAGACAAGAGGACTCTCAGGCCCGTTCTTCATGCCCGCCAGAAACAGTCCAATTCAGCAGTGCTGGTGAGGCTCCAGGATGCACTTGAGAATAAATTAAAGTCTCGCAGATTTGAGCAGGAAAGATTTGGAAAATGTAAATGAGAAATCAGATTTCCTGGTAAATACTGCCGGTATGTAAATCAGACATCTGAAAGGGAAGAGCTTAGATTTGATCAAATGTTCCTTCTATTGAGAAGATTAATAAACCAGGAAAACTGATCAAGATGATGTAACAGCAGTTTTGTTTAATCTGAACATGAATCTGTTATTTTATTCACTTTAACCCGCCTGTCAAACGTAAGAGTTAGTTTGTAATTCTTTAAATTGAGAATATGATTCAGTTTTAAAGAAATACAGCCAAAAAAAGAATTAAAAATGTCATCACAATCATGTTGTAAGGCAACAACTTTGTGGTTAGTTTATAAAAATGCACTTTTTTGCTGTGAAGTTTGAAATGACTGGACAAATAAACCTTTCCACACATTCTTTTACGTATGTTGTTGGTAATGCCCTGACAGGTGGACAGGTGTGAATACACCTCTGATGTGACAACATTCTTCACTCAGACACCATTCACCGGTTGTTTGGGTCATTTTCATGTGTTTTACTTCATTCAGTGGCTCAGGTCCTCTCTCGGTTCTGGTGCCACATCTTTGTTTAGATTGGTTGAAATAGTACCCAGTGGATGAAACTGTTGCCTGGAAACCAAACATCAGCAGTGAAAAGGGGAGGAAGAGCCACACCTCCCATTTGACAGTTGTGCTCTAGGATTTTTATTTACATTTTTTTTGTTTGTTTGTTTCAGTTTCCCAAGTGGACTAATGTCTCAGCAGATGAGAGACCTCCTAGTGGTGTCGAAGTCCACGTCCGAGCCGATGAAAACTAATAAAACCGACCTGTTTCAGGTGATCGAGCTGAACAGCCTCGGCCGCCTTGTCTCCTACGACCCTCGGACGGGAAATGTGACGGTGCTGCTGGACTCGCTGTACATGCCCAACGGCATTGCCCTGTCACCCGATGAGCACTTCTTGCTGCTGGCCGAGACCAGCATTGGACGCATACTGAGGTACACACTCATTTTCCTGAAAATTATAACTGAAAATTGACGTAAACTCTAAACCTTCAGTCCTAAAACGTCAACATGAGGACAAACACAGGAGGACAAGTTCTCGGTAGATACTTCGTTGTCTCCTCTCAGGTACTGGCTGAAGGGCCCAAAGGCTGGCACCAAAGAGGTCATCATGGACAACATGATCGGTTACCCCGACAACATCCGCCTCAGCGACCACAGAACGTTCCTGGTTGGCATAACGACGCCTCGCTTTCGGAAGTTCCTGCCTCCTTTCCTGGATATGATTGCTCCGTATCCAGCTGTCAAACGCTTCCTGGCCAAGGTCGGTGTTCTCACCCTCAGTTATCACCGACGATAAACGATTTTAAATGTTCAGTTGGGTTAGTTATATGACTCGTATTGTTACACACAAGATTAACACTGAAACATAGATCCATTAAGACTAAAACAAACAGATTATTAAATAGTTTCTATCCTTCAGCCATCACCATATTTAAACGCTGCTAAATGGTGAAATTGAAGTATAAGGTTTACACATCTACAGCAGGTTTTAATTTTAACTTGACCAACGGACCAGTGCAATATGTTGTATGGTTGTGTGAGTTTTTAGTTATTAGTATATGTCTATTTATTCTATTTTTAAAACTTTTTTCAAGCATACTTATCTTCCTGAGCACGAAATTTCTTTGAACAATGTTCAATGCTACAATGACAATAAATAGTCTATCTATCTTGTCTGTCTGTAACTAAACACAAAGTCGGATATGTACTGGGGGAGAGGGGAGTGCCTTGTGGGACTGGTAGGAGAATTTTAAATTAATTCTGCATCGTTCCAGGAAGCAATATTGCAACTTTAGTCCTAGTATGGCGTAATTTTCTTTCTGTGCAAGAACGGTGACTGCAGCCAGAGCTGAAATCATCCTCATGTGGCAATGGCCAACTTCCTCTGTCTTTATATCTGACCTCTGTGACAAAGATAAAAACGTTTAAAAAAGCCACTTCTCTGGGAGTTTCAGAACAACATTTTACCATCATTATTAGAAATTTATAGAAAATGGGTTGACATTTCTTGTTCCACGTTTGAATCTCAATCTGCGTCTCATTCCTGTTTATAATCCTGACTGCTTTAGTCTTTCTCAACAGTCAAATAAATACCAAGAGTTACAAGAGTAACAGAACTCTAATAATCAGGAAAATACTTTATTTATGTAACTGTAATTAATTATGTTTCTAGAAGAGGTCCCATCATGAGAACAGCGAGGCAGCTGCTTTGGAGATACAGCTGTCGTCTACCAGTTAGAAACTCAATAGTTTGTTGCCTTTTAAGATTTTCTTGTCACTAGTGGTTGTTATTAAAAAAAGGGTCACGGGTCGGGACTCGAACCCGGGTCAGCTGCATGAGGATTAACCCTTCAGAAGTTCAGTAACTGGTCTCAGTCAGTGTGTACAAGCAGAAAAGAGCATAAACCCAAATATTGTCCCTGATGCATCCCTTAGTGTGTGGTTGGGCATTTGATAGAAAAGAAGCGCTGATTAGAGATCTGTGTAACACTATAGACTAAAAGTGATTTAAGTGTGTGTGTTTTCCCTTCGTCTGTCTCAGTTATTAATATCAGGCCTGTTAATGGGTATGACGCTTTGTTCTGGACTTTCTTCTGACTAGATGGTGTGAAATCTGACAGGACAGGGGCAGGACCTTCCTGATGAAAAAACACACTCTGAAACTGTGTGTGTGTGTGTATACTGAACACTTGGAAAAATAATTAAAAATTGTAACTTTGATTAAAGTTTAGTCCACAAATGACTGACATGTTTTGTAGATTTATCTTTTTACTTGAAGTTATATTTTTTGTGTTGCATTAAGCTGCAGTCGGAAACTTCCCAAAAATCAAGTAACCGTGTTAAAAATTTGAATTCGTACAACTTCCATGATTTTTCCCAAACTGTTGGACTCCAGAACTGACTCACGAGAGCGCATGCGCCTGAGCTGTAGCGCGCAAGCGCGACGAAGTTACGTTGCTACGGAAACCTGAGCCGTTAGAAAACCAATCCCTTAAAATAAATCAGCAGTGGAGTAACTTGAGGGGAAAATACGTTTAAAAAAAAAAAAAAAAAAAAAAAAAATGAACGGTATCTGGTTTTACTGGTACATAACGTAACTTTGAATATTTATTTATACCAAATGAGTGTGTTGTCCTCAAGCGTTATTACGGTTTCGACGTCAGGACCTGTCTAAGAACTGCATAAAAATGTGTTTGCTTGTTTTGATACAGTAACCAGAGTACTTTACTAGAGGAAAAACTACCAACACGTATGACGTCATACCAACAAATACAATAATGTTAGTTTTACTTCAGGCGCGGTTAGCTTCGGATATTTTTATTTTATTTATTTTTGGCTTGCTTCTCCGCAACAGTCGTCTTCTGATTACATGTGTACGCAGTTCCCGCCAAAAAAGAAATTATTAACTAATTAACCTCTTACAACCGCTTCGCACCTAGTTTTCCTTAAGAAACAAATGTTTACTTGAGGCACGGAGCGTGTGCGTCTGTGATTGACGTTTGATAGACCCGCCCCTTGGCTGTGATTGGAGGAGCTTCAACAGGAGCGATGGAAACCTGTAAACTGCTTTGCGAGCTGCAGGTGGTGCCAAAGGAGCAGATTTGTTTCTCAAATTACCTGATTTATGTGATAGTTATCAGAAAATAAGGGCAAATAAGAAAAATAAACTTACCAAACGCAATTTTAATACATAGAATGTGTCATGGCTTTAAAGTCGTTGACCATGTATTAACATTATCAAAGATGTTGGAAGTTTTTATACAAGTATCTTTTTGAAAGTGAGTTAAATTTCAGCTCTATATGAGCATCAGTATAGTTTTGATCAGTAAATTCCTGTCTGAGCATCTGAGTCGTCATCGTCTTTTATGTTTGTAGGTGGTTCCTCTGAACTGGTACAACCTCCTGCTGCCGCGCTACGCTCTGGTCCTGGAGCTGGGGTTAGATGGTCAGCTCGTGGGAACTCTTCACGACCCAGAGGGCCGTCTGACGTGGGCCATCAGCGACGTCTTCCAGCACCGTGGGAGAACCTACCTGGGTAACACCGACCTGCCCTTCCTGCCCATCCTGGAGGATGGAGAGAGCTGATGATAGCAACAGCATCGTGAGCAAAGGAAACTTTTTTTTTTTTTTTAACTTTTAATATTTTCACCTGGGTGATATGGGAAACAACTGTTGTCCCCAGAGCAAAGTACAAATCTGACTTTTTGACATTTTTAGAAAACTTTGAACTCGTGGACACAGGAAAACCTCCTCCATCAACCCCCCCCTCCTTGGTGGGGGAAAAAAAAGACTTAACATGTCTTTAAAAGTAGAACTAAAACTGATTTTAAATACCCAAACACTGCAACTGATGAAAGGAATATGAGAAGCTACAACATCAGAGATGCTGATCTCCTTTTACGTGGGTCAAGAATAAACTTTTTATTAAGAGTGAATTTATAACGGCTCACTGGATGACAACAAACCAGGAATTTAAGTCTCAAGTTCATTTTTAACTTGTTTTAACACTCGGATCATCACAATGGATCAACTCTCTCATTGATGAGTCTAAAGTGAACTTTTTTCAAATTAAGCAGATCATGTTTGAAGAATCTTTTAATTATCTTAATGTTAAGTTTGACTTAAAATAAATATATAAATATTGGTCTGACAGAGTCAAGTCAGCAAATTTGTAAACAGAGCAGAAACCTTGTATTTGTTGTTTAAGTTGAAGAAACTGGATTTTTTTTCTTTTTTTTATGTCTTTATTTTTGCTTTGCTTATATGAAATCACTTTTCTGGATTCCCAAATTAAGTATGTATAACAGCAGGTAAGATAAAGCTTTGAGATAAACTCAGATATATTTAAACTATCTTTGCTGATCCTCAAACCTTTACTGACTTTTTTCAACTTGCTGCTGAGATCAAATTAATCAAAATAAAATGAAAACGTAGTAAACAAGTGGTTTCTGTGATCCCCTTAAGAATCTTTATTTGGCCAAAAACACATTAAAACAACAACAACAAAAAATCTAAAGGTGCCAAAACATTTCTGACAAACCAGAAAGTGCATCAGTGAATTTAAACAAAGTGATCAGTTTTACAAGTAAAGATCATCATGTAGTGTCTTGTTTTTTGTTTTGTTTTGTCTCAAGTGTTGTTGCAGGGAAGCGGTTAGTCCCTTTGTGAAGTTGATCACAGAAAAATGTGCATTTCCAAGAATAATGGTACCAGCTGGACATCTTTACTAAAAATGATTTGCAGGCAAACATTTGTCAGTAACTAAAACTTTTCAATGAGGTTAAAACACAAACACACACACACAAAAAAAACTTTTACAACTGCCAACCAGACTCTGAACTTCCCAGATTTGAAAATCCCAAAATTAGATATATTTATCATAACCAGCTTTAAATGCGTGGCTCAGTGGTTAATCAATAAAACAAAAGGTGAGTACTGTTAGAAATATACATATTATTTAGGAAGAAAACATGCAGAGTCACTAAAATGAAGATATGAGATTAACAATTGTTGCCCAAAGACAAAAATAGTTCCCTTAAAGTTTTAAAAGATGAGTTGGTTAATTAAAAAAAAAAAAATATATATATATATATCGATCAAATATGTAAGAATTCTCCCATCCAATCCACAAATGAAAACAAGAATAACTATTAGAGGTTAAAACATTTGACATCAGCCTTTCTAAAACCATTATTACATCATTTAAATACTTGTTTGAGTTTTACCCAACCAAGTAATGATTTGGATTTTTCTGCCCATTAAACGGACGCTACGTGGACGGCGTTGGGACGCCGTCTCGACTTACTAACGTGAACTTGTGAATGTACTGAAACGCCGTCTGTCTGCAGCGTCGGCAACAAACTAAATTAAATCTAATTAAACTAATTAAATCCAATTTGTAATTTTAAGCATGACTGGAGGCTGTAACCGAATAACTTGAAGGTAATTTGCTAAATTCAATCTGGCGGGCGACAACAGAGCTTCTTATAAAACTGACCTGCATTTGAAACGGCTCATATTTGGGATCTGATGTGCACCACGCCGTCATAAACCAGATGTTAGACGTTATCGACGGATGATATTATGTTAACTCTCATGTGATTACTGTTTTAGCTCTTTTCTTGGTGCTGCTCTCCCTTTCTAAGGATATTTATTCTTTACTGTCCAGTTTTGTTTTTTTTCCTCGTCACATCTGGTACAATTATATTACACTTTTTGTTCCATATTTTATTTATTTTAGGTGAATGCGCTCTGACAAAAAGACATTTTTAAGACTAGTTATAACTTAAAAGATCTTTATAAAGTCTTACATAAACCAATTTCTGATCACTTTTATCCATACTTATCTGTGGAGGCTTCTTAGCAGGCAGTTAAGTCACTAAATATTTTTTGCACTTTTAATATAATTCTCAATATAGCAGTTTACTTGTGGGTCTATAAAAATTGGCACATTAGAGACACTGAGAAAAGTGTGTTTAGTTTTGAAAGTCTGTAACCACTTAAAGTTTGTTTTGTGAAGCTTTTTTTTTTTTTTTTTTTTTCCAACAAATGCTCCAAAAATATCTACTTTACAATAAAGTATTGACTGAGAAATTTTAGTTTGAATCACCACTTTGGGTTAAAGTGACAAAATTTTAATTTTACAGGGAACATCCTAAATCAGGATTTATGCTTTAATACCACAGACTTCAGCAACTTCTAATAATTTCTTCTGAAATTTAAAATCTTTACTCTTCAAAATAATTCTATTAAGTAAATTTATCATAAATTGAAAGATTTAGTAGTTAATTCAAATACTTAAAAAAAAAAACTAAATTACTGGAAACGACCTAAAAGCAACAAGAACAGGGAACCAGGTACATGGTTGAGTTTGATTTAAAAGATTTTACAAGAACAGGACTCACCGGACACACGTGCAAAACAATGCTGATAGTAAATTTTAAATGATTTAAACTCACGGCTCGCTAGTCAAGACGAGTATTAGAGAATCTGATTTTCACACACGAACAAACTCACTTAAAGATGGACACGAGACTGAAATGTGAAGCTCAGATGTGGGTCTGACACCTAGAGAGGCCTCCTGTCTCTATGGTAACCCAACTACTCACCAGTAGTAGGGGAGTAGTGGACCCCACATTACCCCCACCATGTGATCCCTCCTCCATCCATTTATAAATGAGACTGGCTCAGCTCCGGAGGCCAAAAACAAGGCAACAACAGGTAAAGCTGAATGTAACATACAATACAGCCCTTCTTCTTCTTCTTCCTCCTCCTCCACGTGTTCCCTCCATCTTCTCATCCTTCGCCTGCTCTTATTTCGTCTGTCTGAGCCTGCTCAGCCTCCCACTGTGGTTGGGAAACAGCTGTCGTGGGTCAAATTTATACCTGAAAAGACGGAGATGATTCCTTTAAATAAAACTGAAACTGGTAAAAATGTGAAACAACTAATTTATGCTTATTTAATTGTGTTCTTGTTTCAAAGTGATATCCTCGGGTTAGACTTCTGTCCCGTCATCTCAACCAGCTGAGGTAGATATGTTTTTATATGAATACGATTTAAAAATGGATTTATATTAAACTGGACTTTTTTTCCCCTCAAATTGGCTCAATATGAATAAAGTTGAAACCTAATTCACCATCTTCATTGTTTGGTTTTCTGCAGTTTGTTTTTTATTTATGACAGAATATTCAATTTAACCCCTTGATGCCTGATATATGAAATAATACACACAAAATTATAATTTTGTACATTTAAAGTGTTTAAATTATATTGCAATAAAACAGACAATCTAGTTTTTAAAAGATTTTTAATTATTTTTTTGTACCTCTATGAATACATTAGGTAATTTCTTTTATATTTCTATGCAGTGTATGTATGTTTTTAATTGTACAAATCTTTTTTATTATTATTTTGACTCTGGGGATGCATCAAGGGGTTAAACTTCACTAATTTAAACTTGACTAAAGCCATAAAAAAAGTATGGCTTACTGTTATTGTTAAAGAGTTATTTTAAGGCTCCTGAGGTCCAGTTTAACACTATTAATCATTTTTCCACATTCATTTATGCAGCAACTTTGACTGAAGTACTCAAAGGAGAACTAGATGTTTTTGTGTTTCTTCTTCTAAATTTGAAGCCAAAAAACAGATGATACTTCAGGACATTTTTCAGTGAAACACTGAAGCATTTCGGTTCAGAACAGACCTCGGATCGTACACGCCTGGTGTCCGACACGACTGTCCGGAGCAGGACTGCAGCATCATCAGCCGATGGTTCATCTTTTCTAAGACTTCCTGGTCGATAGTTTTTGCGATGTTTGTCAGCTGGAAGGGGTCCGCCGTCACGTTGTAAACTTCTACAAAAACCTAGAGGGATGCAGATCCGTAACCCGTCACTAAAATCTTATTCCCAAGTCCGCTACCAGAAGAAGCCAAATGACAGACGTGAGCTCCAGCTGCGTAAGAAACAAAGCTTGTACCTCGTTATCATCAAACTCGCAGTACTGCAGGTCGGTGGAGGGTGAAACGGTCCGCACACAAGCGTAAGTATTGTTGTAGGAGTCCTCACACACACAGTCTGGAAAACACTCCTGAAGAAGAGGGGGTTAGGGTTAGGCTGCTTAGATCATTTCAACAGAAATAAGACGAGTTTGTTTAGTCTCAAGTTTCGTACCGACACTCCTGGTCCCAGCAGAGGACAGGAAGGGTCGGACACGTTGCTCCCCTCTCCTTCGTACTCGACCAGGATGTCAGTTCTCCAGCTGCTGCTGTTCATCTTCCCCTCCTGGTCGCAAACAACAAACAGAGAACATGGTCAACATTGATCTGAAGTTTGTACTTACTGGATATCCTTAATGAACGGTTTTTAAAACACAAGTATTGTCAAAATAAGTTCATATTTAATGTAGACAGTCAACCTTTTCTTTGTAATGTTTAAATTTGCATGAGTTTGAACATTTTGTTTACTTACTCCACTAATAGGACTTGAATAATAACATGAATCTATTTCTAAAGTCTAATCATGACTTTATTAAATTATATTTGGTTTTGCAGCTCTAACTAGAATTGTAGTGTTCTCATAATTGTATATAAATAGTCAAAGTTGCCAGAATTTGGTAACATAAAACTATTTTTACCATAATGGGCAGGAAGGACATGCCGTCCATTTGTGTCTTGTTGACATTGTATCCGGCGATGTCCAGGATGGTCGGGCCGAGGTCGATGTTCGCCACTGGCATCTGGCAACAGCGAGCATTCAGTTAAATTCAGTTGGACAGATGGTGGAGGGGACGGACAGCTGAACTGTGGTGATAACACACCAGAGAGCAAAGTGGATGAACGCTGTGGGCTTTAACACATGCCACAGTAATAAAAATAATCAGAGTCCCATTTATACTTTCATCAGACGTGCACATGGACAACTGCGGTACTACAGATTAGATCAGCATCTACACACATGCACACCACCCACGACAAACCAGCAAGCTCACGGAGAACTTCTGCACACGTTTGGATGTTCAACTTTACAGCACATGAAGTTTCCAGATGTAAACAATCTTGTTTACTTATTCTCTCCTAAAGGAACTTTTGCCATTTTTAGCTCAAAGGCTCCCCCTAGAGGCAAGAAGGTCACTACACTTTTATACTGATGCCCTGAACTACATCAGGACATCCCTTTACAAACCGGGATGGAGAAAAGCGGCAGATGTCACATGACCAGGTAAGGAGTTCTGAATGTCTAACATTGATGGTAAAAGAGTTTGGGTCATGTCTGTCAGCAGGATCAGAAGACCATGAGAGCCAGGCAGAGCTTCTTTAAATAAAAAGGATTTGAAAATAATATTTTAACATGAAAAAAGTAATGACGCTTTAGTCTTCATATATATTTTCCATTGCCTCCTCATATTCCAGATTAAAACAGATGTTTATGTGTGAATAGTTTGTGCTCTAATATTTTAATGCTGACATCAACTTTTATTTTATTTTGTGTATTTTCCTTTTTCTTTTTTCAGCAGGAGCCTCTTTCACTGCCGTTTTTAACAAATTATTGAATCAAATATGTGATACTTTCTGTCAACTACGCATGCACATGTATTTTTACCTGCCATGACGGAGGCCATTTCTCAGTAAGATTACGCAAAACTAACGCTAGGAATGTCTAAAACTGAGTTGAGTATTGATAAAATGCCAAAAGAAGAATTTTGTTTCAGTGCATATTCGGATGATTTTGCAGAACACGACAGCAAATCTTAGGATAAACTGGAAAAACTGATAAAATGCACTGATTTTTAGTTTTTATTTTGAAAACTGAAGCCTCATTTTATGGGAGTGCAGTTTTAACTTTAGATACTGAATTTTATTTTATGTCTTTCAGATTTCTTCAAACAAAAAGTTTGTAGTTAAAAAAAAACAAAAAACACCAGAGTAAATTAAAGATAGGTGATATGAGGGGGAAAAAATATCATGATTTTGTTTTTTATATTGGTTGATATAGATATTATGATTTTTTTACTGATTAAAAACAGGTGTTAAACAACAAAATATTTATTAGGATTAAATAAAATTACTATAATAAATTAAAATATCCGTAGAAACACCACAAATGTATCAAGAACACAGACTACAGACCTTTGCTTTAAAAAAAATTTGCTCCACATCCATTTTTTTAGAAATCCGAACCATTTCTATTTCTTATGTTGTTTGTCCCCTTTTGTCAACAATGTTGCTAGTTTGCGAAGATGACACAACTTTGCTTTTTTGTGCAATAACAGTGTGGCTGTCCTCGGCAGCAGGTTCACTCATTTTTTAATTCTCACAGGAACAGCTAATGATGAAAAGTCTTTAATAAAGAGGTAACGTGACATCCTAAACACATCCCTTCCTGGTTAGCATCATTAGCTACGTCTGCTGCATGATCGACTGGAAGACCCGGTCTGTATCGAATAAAAACAGTCTCATCATTGACATCAACCATAATTTCATCACAATGAAACATCAAATTCGATATCTCCATGCAAACTGAGTCGGCACTTGTGGACCGGACCGGCAGACACTGATAAAATCATATTGATCCAAATGACAAAATGGGTTTCGTCATTACGAACAACTGTCAGCTTCCTGTGTGTGTGTGTGTGTGCACGTGTACCTGGCTGGTCTGGTTGGGTTTGATGTTCGGTCCTCTGACCATGAGAGGAACTCTGATGTCGAACTCGTACAGCTGCCTTTTATCAAGCGGCAAAGAAAACTGACCTGCAACAGAGACAGACGTGCGCGTTTGTTGTGTTACATCACAACGTTAAAGCTGGCAGAAAATGTACAATTCCAACACACTCCAACACACCTGTGTGGTACCCGTTATCAGATGTAAAGAAGACATAGGTGTTGTCCAGTTCACCTCTGACCTCCAACTTGTTGACTATTTTCTCCACCAGGTCGTCCACTGACAGTAAAGTTTGCCACCTGTGGGCCACGATGAGCAACCCCAGAGTGAGATTGGAGGAGGGTAAATAAATACCAAAGACCTTAAGATGGACTGGTAGGAGAAGAGGGGAGGAGGCAACACCACTAACCTTTTCCTGAAGGCATTATCGAGAAACTGAACAGAGGAGTTGGTCATGGGAGTTTTAGCCTGTCTGATCAACCAGTGTTTATCCTGCAAAGTGAAGGAGATTATTGTGAGGATGACGCTGCTCTTTGATCTGAAGACAACTGAATAAATCTTTTTTTTTTTTTTTTGGGGTGTTATAACAGAGCTCTACCTTTCCATGGACGTTAAAGTTGGGCTCCCTGGGAGCTTTGGTGGTGTTAAAGCGGTCCTGATACTGAGGAGCTGCTGTCCAGGGCGAGTGAGGGGCCGGCGTGGACACCATCATGAAGAACGGCTGGAAGCTGGATTTATACTGGAGGAAGTCCAGAGACACGTTGGCCTGAGAAGGAAAAGACACAAACTGAAAATTTACACCAGTACTTTTTCTCTTTACTTTTTTTTTTCCTAAAGGAAAACCTGTGAAAGTAGTATTTTTAGGTTTGTTTTTACTCTGAACTATAAAGAAGTGTAGATAAGCAAAACGGAAGATCAGATGGCTCACCAGAAGGTCTGTGAGGTAGTCTCTGCTGTAGTCGGCTCCGTGTTTTTGAGCCTTCCCGTTCACCGACAGAGTATAGTTGTAGTATTTAGAGTTCTTCTCCTAGAAAACACAAAGAAAGATGCCATAAAACACACAAAAAGATCTCCATGTTTAGAAGCAGGTGTGTGTCAATTAGCTTTTCAGTTTCTACCTTTAAAAAGGTAGAAAAGGCTGTTGTTGGAGAGCCTTTAGCTTTGATTACAGGTCATGTTCAGAGTGGCATCTTTGAATCAGCTTCTCCAACATCTCTACGTGTCTTTACATCCAGGTCTGATTGGTACTGGTGGAGAAATCTATTTTTTCAGTCAACTCACCTCCTTCTCAGGGGCAACACCTGATGCCGTTTACAAGTACCTTAATTAACTGCATCAACCAACAACTAAGAATATTTAGCTGCTTGTGTTGTTAAACATGCAGCACTGCCCCTTGTTTTATTTAATAACTTTACTCTGAAATAGTGTATATTTTAAAGTTAAAGTTAACAATTGTGTGCATAACCTACTATTTTAACAAATATCTGTTACAGTGTGGAGAGGAAACAGGGCCAGTTCATCGTTTCAGTCTTACCAGTGCGACCCAGTAGTTCCAGCCTGGAGGGACGTGCTCCACGCCTCCAGCATCAGAGCGCCCGTACTGCAACATGCAAACAATGAAACGCAAGTCATTTGATGCTTATGTGGGTATGATATTTAATAGCATGGACAGAAACTCCTTGGATAATTTCAACTCGAGACAAACAAAAGGAATTCAAATTCAGGAATAAAATTTATAACATAAGAGAAAATATTAATGTTTAGACAGGACTGGATTCTATTTTATTATTGCTGATCAACAATGGCACAACTTATCCTATTTTGTATATTAGATCTATAGAAATGAAAGTAAAATTAAGATGATGTTTAAGCTTGTTAAAATATAGATTTAAGTGCTCAACTGCAAAAATAAGATCCTATCAATGGCAGATTTGTTGAATGTAATCAACTGAATGGATGTGGAATGGGGTGACGGATGTACAACTGGACCTTAAAAAACTCACGTACATACAAGAACACAAAAATGGAAAAACTGCAAATGAAATGGTTAAAAAGGTAACAAGTCAAAAAAAAGAGAAAAGTGAAACAGATGCGTACAGTTTG
>JAOWBL010069711.1:0-10372 GCA_028564865.1 Zenarchopterus dispar
GCTCTGCACCATTAGTTACTCTAGGAAGACAGTTTTATTTAAAGCACCTTGCTGTATTTTCCCTACATTGCCTCAAGTAAAACATTGTATGCCATTAAAATTAAAGGATGTCAAAGAATTCTCGAACATGTTTATTGTATTTGAAGCAAAGGCACTTTTGGCAACACCTGTATCAGATCAGATCAGTGATAAATTGTGTTGATACCACATTTTGTTTCAAATAGGAGCATATTGCAGATAATGCGCAAACTGTAGCACCACAGTAGAAACAAACAGGCACAGAAACCAGGGCCTTGGGCCAGTGCAGGTTAAGCATGTTCATTAATTTCTGTACTTTCTTCCCCACTGGCCCTGCTTGCTTCCTGGACGTGCCGTGGATCTTAATAGGCTTTAGATGCATGCCCACTGTTTTGAGACACACAGAAAGGCCCTGAGAGCTGGAGGGGAATAAAAGAGAGCAAAGCAGAAGGGAAATGTAATCACTGGAGAGGTGAATGTGAACAGATAAGGAGCATATGTAATTTAAAATAAAAAGAATAAGACTGGATTGATAGCTTGAAAGAAAGTCATTTAATTAACTTCTACAGTTTTTGCAATTAAAACTCCAACTCAGTTAATAAAATATCAGCAGTATTAGATTTTATTTACACATGGACAAGGAGTAAATATTCTACACCCATGTCGTCTTGAGAAGTCACAGAAGCAGCTACGCACAGTGTAAGCAGCTTACCATCTATAAGGAGGTTTACTTTACTTTTTATACATTTAATAACTTTAGAGTTCAACTCATGATTCTTTGAGTTAAGCTGACTGTTTCAGACCAAAAGGGCACCAAAAAAGGACCCCACCAGCAAGCTGCTTCCCGAAGCCCCGCTGCTCCACCAGTCCCCCATGTGGAGCTCCGTCTCTCTAAAGAGACTTCAAAGCCTGGCCCAATGTAGGCGTTAACCTTTGACTCAGAGGCTCTCTGTGCAAACAGGGACAGCCTAATTGATGCTGCAGGAAAGGAATAACGGAAAGTTGTGAATTACAGAGCACAGCAGCTGTGCATTTTATTTTATCTTTGCAGTTCAGGCAGTTTTTTAAATATGCATGTTTTTCATTCATTAATGCTTTATCTTACTTTAAAAAGTATTCATCGTTTGCATCAAGGTTAAATATGCCTTTAATCCTAATATGGATTAAACTAGTAAATATTATTGCACCCTGAGTCTTTTGCATTAGGCGGCGTTTGAAGAGAAAAAAAAATTTTTTTTAATAAGTAAGAATATACAGCAAATAATACAAGTAATAATCCTGGAGAAGGTGGAGCCCTGAGGTCGATAAGGAAGAATGGTCATGTGCAATGTCCAACCAACTTCATAGATGGTTAGATAGCGATGTTGCGGCTGGAGATTGAGTCAAGCCCCCACTGCCTCTTGTCTCCCCAGATAATGGCGAGTGGACTTGTGGTTCACTCTGGTTAATTTTCCACCTCATGCCCTGGCTCTCTTTCAAAGAGATGGAGGCTGTGGTAATTCAGACTGATAAAGGGTGTAGCGGCTGAAAGAAGAGCAGCTTGTGCTGTTTTGTGTGTGGTCATTGCTTGCTAAATTACATATTGTGTAAAGGGCAACACATTTCCAAGTAAGCATGAAGGAAAGCTGGTGGATGGATTGAGAGAAGCATGGAGGGACAGAATTGTTGATAGAAGTATGAAGATGCTGTGACGTGGGACTACTGATGGATGGAGCAGCTGGTTAGGTTGCTGCTTTGGAGTAATGTCTTTTTAGTTCATATTAAAACCGTGTGCGATTGGTGACTACCTCCACTGTTTGTTTCCATCTTATGGAGCCAAAGCTGTGTATGAAAACTAGTTTTTTCTTCTTCTTTTTTTCAACAGTGGACTTAAAACTTGTTTTGGGTTAGAAACTGAGCCGAATTGCTGACACTGCCTTTAAAATGAAATGAAGCACTCTTGACAAAGTTTTCCCCCCTCTGCTGTGTTAGTAATGATGGTGGCAGTTGTAGTTTAACAGAGATGGTTGAAAATGTAATAATAATGTTGATATTTAATGCTAACTTTACCATAATTTCTTATCTAACTGCAACTCATACATATGAGACCATCCAAATATGGCAAGATGTTTTTGCAGAGCATCATACAACAGCTGAACATTTTGTATGTGTGAAGTGTTTTGCCTTTTTATTTATAGCAGCTATAATATGTCAGTACCTGTAATTTTTTTTTTTTTTTTTTTTTGGTTTCTGTTATGTTGCACCAGTTCTATAATAGGTTTCACTGGGTAACTATAACTCAAGTGTCTTTATTGTGTTCCTGTGTGGTCATTAATCAGCGCTTTCATCTTGATTTGGCACATTTGTGAAGCAGAGTATCACTTCAGGTGCATTCGTCTTCTCTGAGTGGCTGCATGTCATTCAGAGAAGAAACTCTGCGTGGCAGGCGTGAAAATGGAGAGGGTCCATCAAATTTGTACTCTCACCTTGGAACCAGGTAGCGTTTAGGTGCACAAAATCTCTTTGTGCTTTTCCGAGTATTTGGATCCTTTGCATGGGTAACACTTCTAGTGATTGTGACCGCGTTTCTTCTTCTTCTTCTTCTTTTCAGGAGACGGACCTCCTGGATATAGCGTACATAAAAGATGCCAGAAATGGAAAGTGCACTAAAACACCTAAGGTAAGTCTACAATCACAAGATTGAGTTGTTTGCACATCTGTGTAGTGATACTGTTTACTACGTGCAACACTGTTTATATTAAAACTAGGGCTGTCAATCAATGACATTTTTTAATCGTGATTAATTAAAACTTACAAAAATATCAATAAATCCCATAAATATATATATTTTGAATGTTCTGTCTACTTTAAATTGATAAATAATATAGGATCAGACAATTATATTTGCTTTAAACAAAATCCTGAAAGTCTTTAGAGGGCAAACTTTGGTCCAACAAGCAACAACTGATGTTGATCTGAGTAATTCTAACACAAAATAATGTCCAGTTAAACATCACCTGTTTTTAAACAGTTTATAATAAACATATTTACAGTCAAGTTCAAAAAATGGCTTTGGTTTGTGTTGTTTAATTTCACATCCATGACAACTTTTTTTTCTTAACCACATCAGGTGAAGTTGTATAAGGAAATAAATTTATTTATTAATGAGATGTAGCCTTTTGATTGACAGGCGGCTCACCCAATGGCGAGCCATTATCACTTCTTAACCAGCAGTTTATGCTAACCAGGCGTTGGCTAGGTGCAGCGGTAATTTCTGATTTCGCCACCGACACAGCACGTGAAGTGGGATACTCTGCTGTGAACGTCTGCAGCTCCTTAGACGTGGGTTGGTTGAAAGAGCTGGCAGCCACAGCTAACTTTGACAGACATGTGGTGGGCGTGTTCCTGTCTGCTTCCAGAGCGCCGTACAAGGGAAAAGTATACCTGGTTTATTTGTTTGTATTTTACTGTCTATGGGGAAAAGAGGCTTTGAAACAGTCCATTATAGCTGCATTGCTTCCCGTTTCTCCAAACTACAGGTTGGGACGAGGGTCTTATTTGTTGAAATGTGCATGAATTAATCTGTTTTTAAAAAACTGTGGTGTTAAACACAATTTGCGTTAACGTGTTGTATAGCGTTAACTTTGACAGCCCTTATCAAAACCTGTTTTAACATCTTTAAGAATACAATAAGCAATCTACTGAGAGAACAATGGAGGGATTTTGTGTGGTGATAAGTCTTATAAATGCTTGTTTTTGCACAGAAAAGAAAATCATCCGTGGGTGTATACCTGACCATGAATCATACCCTGTATGTATGCATTTAAAAAAAAAGCTCCACAAAGAAGAGACTTAAATAGGTTCAGGTGGCTGTAATAACTGATATTTAAACACGAGCTGCATGTACTGAGATGGCACCATTTTCCAGAGATGTAATTAAATATATTGTCTTGTAAAAAATCCTTAAAAATGTAGATTCAAACTTTACAGCTACACGTAAAGCTGGATGTGTGACTCACAGTGCTGAAGAACATTCTGGTTGACTCACTGTGGACATAAACGTCAGAGCAATATTAAGCCCTTATTTATTCTGTGAGCTGTTTCTTTTTCTTGGGAAAAATATTTTAATGCACATCTTAGATTACAAGTTTTTGATCGCCTGAAGTCCACACAATGTACTATAAAAACATCTTCTGAAAGTGAAAATATCTCTTGCCAAGGCCTCATTACTTCCTGACTAGGCTGAAGTTACAGATGGAGGTCTCCCAGTACCAATATACAAAGCTCTGGAAAGATCCTAAAAAACAGGTTTGGATGGTCGGAAACAACTCAAGAGCCACACAAAGTGCAGATCTGTCATAAATGAGAAGCTACTGGAACATCTGCATTGCTGTTGATAGCATCACTTTTGTCTGGAAGGCTGCTGTCGATGAACCAAGACACTGGTTCAAAAATCAAAACTTTAAAAAGAGAGAAAAACAAGCAAATGCCAGCTGTTAAACACGGTAGCAGTAGAATAATGATCTGTGGATGAAATAATAAAGTTGGAGGGTTTTGTCAGAACTTCAAGCCATCAAATAAATGAAACACCGACTTCAAATACACTTCGAAGCTGGTTGTAGGAAGGACAAACGTTTGCTAGAATTACATAAACAATATGCAGAATATAAAGTCATTTAGACTCAAAAGTGTCACCAAATAAATATATTTCAAGAGAGGCCATCCTGCTGCATTTTTGTAAATCAGTTACACAAATAAAAGGTAAAAATGAAAAATAAAAACTGCTTATATATGAAGTTGATGAAACAGAAGATGCTAGTTCAGGCAGTCAACTCGATCAACGCCCTCACATGCACCTCTTTACATGATGTATTCTGATTACACCGTCGACTGGTCTGTTTAAAGAGGCAAGTTGGTGTCAGTCTGCCAACCGAGGCACAGTTCCTCGCTGCACCCCAGCATCCACCTGTAGGCTCTGAATCTATGAGTCCGAAATGGACTAAAGTTGCTCCAAGTTATCTATAGGATAAGTTTGGAGCATTGTTCCTTAATTATTATTAATGATTGATAATAATTTGGTATGAAATGTTTCTTTTGATCATTGTGTGAATGGAGCAACTAATTCTTATTTTCTGCATGATTCCATGCTACTTAAAACATAATTATGATTATTAAACTGTATTTCTGCTTGTATCTCGTACCATATAGCTTGTATGCGTGTTTGTATTGTCTATCTTTATGCTGCCTGGGGTAAACAGGTATCTTTTGTTCTCTTGAATGATTTTACCCAGGATTTTACCCAGGATGTGGCTCCTGCCACCCCAAACAGGAGGAAATAGAGAATTGATCAATGGATGGATCATATATTGCACACTTGAATGTTAAACCCCCCTAAAGCTCAGCCCTCAGTGGCATCACTGTACTTAAAAGCTGGCAGAAGCCAACAGAATTAATTAAACTCGCAATTCTGCCAAGTGGAACAGTGAGAAATCCAACCTCGGTATCCATCAACTCACTTCTGACAGAGGCTTGTTGAGTGGAGATTTTTCACTAAATGCTCTGTGCTGTATCTGGGGAGTCTCTTCCAGATACAGCTACAGTAATAGAGAGAGGATTCATGCATTTCTTAACAGCCTACAAAGTGATGTTGCAGACATGATCACGTGACACGTAAGATGGTCGAAGCATTGGAAATCCATTACTGGGTGATGGAACGGTGATGCACCCTGGGCGTTGTAATGGGAGGGCCAGTGAGACTCGATGTCTGAGGAGTTGATGGGATGAGGAGAGGAAAACGGGAAAGGAGGGAGGCTGGGGGGGTGGGGAGGTGGGTTGAAAATGCTGTGTAAGAAGAAGCAAAGATGAAAGAGTCAAACGCAAAGGCAAGGGGACTTTTCTACGCCCATTCAGCAGGAGTCCAAGGACGGGATTAGAGGATTAGAGGACAGATACACAGATGATCTGAGGTCAAACAGAGATGTCAGCTGAGAATAACAACGTACTTATCATGGTTTGCCACTTGAGCAGTTCTCCTTCACACCTTTAAGGGGTTTTGTAAAAATGAAGGCTGTGTGAAGACCACTGCAGCTTCAGCTTGAGCTTGAAAGCAGAAAGATATTTTTGCGCCCTAGCTTGTTGAAACTGGCGCTGTTGGTTATGCGGTATCGTATAGCTGAAGTGATACCAAATATGAGGACCACAATGCACATGCAAATACCTTCATGTATGTAATGGTGTGAGCCTATTGTTTGAGTGTGCGGCTGTCCGATGAAAAATCATTAAAACCGATCGATGTTATGCACGGGTCAGTGCTTTGTGTCCAGGGCTGCATGAGAAGGTAAAATGAGGAAAAATCGAATTATGAGAGGAATCCTATTTTAGGTCTAAACTTTATACTTTGCACAACATACCAATCAGATTTTTTTTTCTACTGTGCTGTTGTTAAATCTGTTGGTTTCATATTTATGCGCTTGCCACTTTTTTATAACTCGAACTGCTCCCTCTGCCTCTCTTATCACTCAAGGATTCCCTTCGCAGCATTCGCTCATTCATGTAAATTGCAACAAAGAGCTCTGCGTCTCAGCTGAATATTGTCGGACTCAAACACAATTATGAGCAGCAGACTGCCTCAAAATAGGCTCCGGATAGAAAAGCCGGTTCCTCTCGGCCCGCTTTTGAGTTTTTGTTTCCACCACAGGCGGGACTCACTTCATGCTGTCTTTGAGCAGCTTCTGAATGTCCATCTGTGCATCATTACGATGCGGGGGGCACCGCTGTGCTCGCCGGCTCGTCGCAGTGCCCGACCTCTGATGAACCTTTGCCACCCTGCCCACAGGCTGGCGTCGCTCAGTTGTGATTCATGCATTTGCTGCGCTGGGAACAAATTGAAACACACACAAACACGGAGAATCCCACACCGCGACCACGTCTTCCCAGAGACAACGGCAGCGCAAGAGCACATTCAGACTAAAACAACAAAACCTGGCAAAAACTGCACCCTTTGTTTTAGAGACTGATCATGCCAATTAAAACGTGTCTCCTCCCTCCCATCACCATTGAGGCTGATTAGACTGGTCACTTGTCAATAACATAAGAGGAGAGCTTGTTTGATTGTCAGCTTCTGAATTAAACCACACACCCTTTGGTTGGATGAGCGAAGGCATCGTACCACCGATCATCCGCTCTTCATGTAAACACAAATAGCTGGCAGATTGTCCTGCAGCAATGCAGAAAATAGAGGGCACATAAGCGCATCTCGGAAATGCAAGGTCCTGCAAATCTAAAATGTCAAAGGAGTAATTAATTGACTTTGTCTCTCAAAAGCTTGATCCCACAAATTTTGTCTGTTGACTAGAAAATAAAAAGACTTTTTGCAGTCATACGAGTTGCTCCCTACTGGCTTTTAAATGTAATGCAAATGTAGTGACCTTAATATTTCATATTGAAAGGCGCATCCATTTTATATCCAGTTATTTTTTTACAGATTAGTTTTCAATAAAACATTTTCTTTCTTGTGTTAAGGATCTTGGCCACTATTCCAAACAATATATTCATACAGTCTCTCTATTGAATCAGCACATTGCTTTGTTCGTGCACAGCATGTTCCCTCTCCT
Organism: Zenarchopterus dispar; assembly: GCA_028564865.1. Classification (NCBI taxonomy): domain Eukaryota; kingdom Metazoa; phylum Chordata; class Actinopteri; order Beloniformes; family Zenarchopteridae; genus Zenarchopterus; species Zenarchopterus dispar. The sequence continues at coordinate 7,611 of JAOWBL010069711.1, forward strand.
CAGCACCAGCCATACAGCTAATCACATCAGAGGCTTTTATGTACGCCGCGCTATATAATTATCGTCTACCTTTTGGCAGCCAGGTAACTTTTTCAATCTGTTCTGCCACTTTGAATACTGTTAGGGGCATATTTCAAAGCTGCCTCGGCCCTCATTCTTTCTGGAGGTGCTCTATCTAAATTGAAGGAGAAAATGTAATCAACATCTCACCATGCTTCTTGCAGTTGATGTCAGATGGTCAAAATTACATGCTTTCTCCCTGTTGCGTTATCAAAATAACCAATATCAGTTGTGAAGTGCCCTGCCCGAGGTTCAGACTCTAACGCACGTCTTAAAAATTGAAAACCTAAATGATTTCATGTTCTGTTCTGCAGAGTTCGTTCTCAGATCTTTTCATTTTCAGCAACAAAATAAGACGAGAAGCACAGCCACAGCCAGACTGTGGGAGAGCAGACCCAATGTGGTCTGATAACTCTGATCTACTGTCCGCTTGTGATTAGTTTTTAGTTTCGTGTGCCGGAGAGGACATGATGATCACACACTCTCATGTGCAAAAGAAAGTGCAGGATAATTAGGATTTGGTCCGTACTTTGGGCCATCGCAGCACCTTAATACTTTTGTTTTTTAGGCTTTCTGTCTGTTGTGTCTGACAACATTGATCTGTTGAGTGAACCAGTTTCCGACAAGTTTTAGTTTCACATTTAACTCTAGGTTACTTTGGTTTAGGAACTATCAGTTGATCCAACAGTTAAAGGATGCTCAGGTCCTGAGGCTGCACAGCAAACTCAAACCATTATGAGGTGCTTGTTTTAGTTTATTTCTCTTCGGAAATTATTACATTATTTTGAATTTGATTAGCAGCAGCTAATTCAGTAGAAACACTGGGAGTATCTTTAAGTTTTTCACACACTGCTATTGCAGTCCAGCTAAGTTTTTGTTAAATAAATACTGTATTGGTGTAATGTTTTTAACTCTATTTAAAAGTAGCTTATCTCTTTGTGATGCACAGATGATGAAACTCATATTCTAATGACAGACTAGATGACTAAATAGCATCTTATTTGGCTATACACAAACAGAATTTAATCAAAAGAGTTACTTTTGACTCTAATATCAGTGAATTTCACACATAAATGCTTTGGCTTTTGCAAAGGGAGTATTCACAACAAGAGAAGCCAACAAGCTCATTAGAAAACTGGGAAAAAAGCAGAAGCAATAAACCAAGGCTCACATCTGAAATATTAAGTGAGTTTGGGTACGGCAGCACCAGTATATGTTTTCCACGCATTGAATTTCTCCACATTTATCAGAGCAAGAGGGAGGCTTTCCTCTGAAGCTGCTTGTTTTCCTGGAGTTTGATTACGAGTCGAAGGGAAGTAGCCGCTAACGCTGCAGCGAGGGCTGCTGCTAAATACGGCGCAGCTTGTGTGTCTCCAGACGTGTAACAGGATCTAGGAGAGGCCAGCAAGCCGCTATTTCCACTGTTCCTTTTGCCCAATCGAGTTGACTGAAACCTCGTCACCCACAGCAACAACGAGCTCCTGTAGATGTGACTTTTTGCACTTGTTTATGAATGCATATTGAAGGCAGCTGCGTATTGCATATAATGATTACAAGATTCTGACAGCAGTTATGAAGCAGAGACGATGATTATCCCGACTGCATTTTTTTTTTTTTTTTAGCAAGGATTCTGTTTTTTCAATCTCCGTTGTATCTTTAAGGTGCACAAAGCTTTCACGGTGTCTTTGTTTGTTCTGTGAGCCGTACAGTCTGACATGTGTTGATGAGAAGCAGCGTCACAACACGAGCACCAGCTGCAACAATCACAGCTCCCACATCCACTGATATTAGGACTCGGCAAGGCCTTTGTGTGACCCTGGACACTGTAAATAGCTGAGACAGCATGGAAATATGAGATAACATGAGCCCGGTGCTTGGAGGGCTCTGTGTGCAACAGTAATACAAAGGTCTGGAGTATTAAAAGAAAGAAAAAAAGTGACGGATTATTAATGTATTTGGTTGTCACATGGAAGTTTTCACATCAGTCTTATGTCATTTGCAGTTGCAGGATAGAAATGTTTAAAAGTAAGCTTAAATTCTCTCAGAAAATGTTATGTAATTGTTCCTCTGTTAGTGGTGGCCAAGGGGTAACCTTCAGTTTCGAAATAAGTAAGAAAAAAAAAATGAGTCCAATGCTGATATGGGAAAAAGTGCAGTTCCCAACGAAGACCAGCAGGGGCTTTATTACAGGCTACAATGTCCATTGATACCCACAGGTGGGTACAAAGAAGGGTTTTGGTCTCAATAGGTAGATTTTGGGGGTGGGGTTTAGGAGGTATTTACCTCATGAGGCGAAATTTGTTACAAATAATAGGCTGGATTATTTTGAGTGACAGCTGCTCGCTGTCATCGTTTAGCTACTTCATGATTTTGGTAAACTTGACCTCTGAGCTGTAAGTTAATGCATAATAGAGCATAGTTATTGCTATTTAAAAAAACAAAGAAACCATACACATACCCGTATAGTTATAACAATTTGGGTTGCAAATGTATACACCTTCAAACAAAGTGGTTCTCAAGTCCAAATCCATATGTAAAGATAGTTTGCATAATTCATGTGTAGGCCAAGCGGTATAAGTAGCTTATCCATGTTACTGTTCAATCCTAAGATCTTATCTATGAAGACAAAAAAGGACAGGATTTATGTTATAATGCCAGGTGTTACATCAGTCAGGTTGCTATATCCTCTGTTTGATGTTCAT
>JAOWBL010069712.1:0-19186 GCA_028564865.1 Zenarchopterus dispar
AGACATATCCACACTTGACCATCTACATACATACATGGAGAAAAAGCGGTACATATACCTGCAAATAAAGCACATATATTAGTAGTAATAGTGACAACAGAGACAGAACAGCAACAGTAACCCTAATGCCAATTATAATATTAATCCTAACATCATTATTAATATTATAATTAATGCAAGTTCCACCAACAATAACAAAGGTAGATATTGTCAGCCCACCCCCATCCCGACAGGAGGACCAGCCAGGAGCCACCCACAGCCCCGGGGCAACAAAACCCAAAGGGACTGCGCCATGACAGGGGGCTCAGTATTCCAATGCCTGGAAGCAGAACTTGATATCACAACTTGAGACAAGGGGGAGCTAAACACTCCCAGCTTTGGCTACCTGACAGAAAAGGTATACAACAGAAGAGCAAGCTAGGAGAATAAACAGAATGTTCTCCACTGGACTGCCACAAGAGCCAGTCACTATCACAGACTTCCAAGAGAGGGTCTGAAGTATGAAAAGTTAAACAGCATTAGACCTGGACATAATATACACTTACTGGGTTAAAAGACTAACTGCACTCATTGACTGCCTAGCAACATAAATGAACCAGCTGCTTATAGATGGGATCCAATCAGCATGGTTAACCCAAGGCTGCACTATCCTCATTATAAATGAGCCCCAAAAAGGGAAATCCTAAGTACTTAAAATAACCTATGCTCCTGTCAGGATCATAGCATCCAAGACAAGTAGGCACATGGTTCCAGACATGAGTGCAGCCCAGAACAGCTGCAAAGAGTGGCTATGGATACTCGTTCCAAAGTTGAGTAATCAATGACCTCATATGAAGTTGTATTCCAATAACAAGGAAGACATAGACTAACCTGATTCATGTCACCAGGATACAAAGCAGTGATATCTGAAAGTTATTTGGACTTGATAAACGTGTTTGAATGGTGTAATAGAGGGGTGAAATGATCATCATTGAGGTGGATAAACTACCAGAAGGCAGCATGTTAGATGTTTTATAACAGTTACAAGTATGCTGGGATCCCAAAAGCAAATGGCAACTACAAGAAGGTTGCAAGGAAGTCAGCCACAACCAAATACCTGAAAAAAGTAAGGCAGATCCTGAAGAGCCAGCTGAATGGCAAGAACAAAATTCAGGGCATCAACACATGTGCCCTCCCAGTAATAAGATAGCCCACTCATATAGTTGCCTGGCCACAGTGAAGAGATGGAAGTCAAAGCAATAAAATCCCTCACAATGAATGGGATATTTCAATCCAGGACTTCTGCATTAGGCCCTATGCAGAACAGCAGTGGGGGGAAAAAACATCTTCTTGGCATATGCCATGCATGATAGTAACTGCAGTTGACTTTGAGATGGCTTCTAGAATTGTCTTTCACAGTCCTGTTCATATTTTGATGAATGCTATCACTGTTTTGTTGTTGTTGTACAACTTCAAGAATTCCATCCATGTGTGAGGCTTCCTCATAGTCAGTGTAGGTACTGCACAGATTGGTTTGGCTTAACTTACAGTCTTTAGCAACTGTTCTGTGAACTAGTAGATGGTGTTCGGCTCTTCTGGTGTGATTTCAAATTCCATTTTGTACTCAACTTGTGTGGTTTGTGCATTAATTTACATTTATTTTTAGCTTGTGGATTTAGAGAAAGCCTATGACAGATTTCCAAGCATGGTACTGTATAAGGAAGTCTGGAGTGGCAGAGAAGTATGTTAGATTGTGACAGAGGGGTTCAGAGTAGAGGTGGGGCTGCATCAAGGATTGGCTCTGAGCCCTTTTTTGTTTGCTGTGGTGATGGACAAGCTGACAAATGATCTCAGACAGGAATACCCTTGGACTATCGTGTTTGCAGATGACAAATTGCTCGGTAGTGAGAACAGGGAGAAAGTGAAGGAAAATGTAGGGAAGTGGAGATATGCACTAGAGAGAACAAGACTAAAAGTGATTTGTGTAAAGACAGTACGTGTGTGTTAAGGAAAGGGGGCTGAGTGGAATGGTGAGGTTACAAGGAATAGAGGTAGAGAAGGTGCAGGAGATTAAGTACTTGTGCTCAACTGTTCAGAACAATGAACAGTGTGGAAAATGGATGAAAAGTAAAGTGCAGGCAGGATAGAGTGAGTGGAGAAACATGTCAGGAGTGAAGGGTGACAAGAGAGTGACCAAAAGAGTCAAAGAGAAGACAGAGGTGGAACCAGGTATGTCATATGTTTTAAACAGTGGCACTAATGAAAAGACGGCAAGTAGACCTGGAGGTAACAGAACTGAATATGATGAGGTTCTCTTTTGCTGTGACAAGGATAGACAGGATGAGGAAGAGAACATCAGATGGACAAATCAGGGTGGCTCTTTGGAGTCATAGTTAGAGATGACAGATTAAGATGGTTTGGACATGTGCAGAGGGACAATACATATATGTGTAGAAGGATGCTGGTAGTGGAGCCACCATAGAGGTGACAAAGATCAAAGAGGAGATTTACGATGTGGTGAAAGAAGTCATGCAGCTTGGTGGTGTGAGAGTGGAAGAAGCAGAGGAAAGGGTCAAATGGCAGAGAATGATTTACTGTGGTGACTCCTAAAAGGAAAAGCCAATAGCAGGAGAGGATTCCACTCATGTGTGGAACCATGTGCCTGCTTTTCTTGGCCACTATACCTGACAGGAGCTTATATAATGTGAAATGTTCAGGCCTCATGGTGTTCAATTCTTCACACTTGGGGCCCTTTTCTTGGATGTCCACTATTTTGATGGTGTCTGGCTTTTGTTTTATGAGATTGCAGACTCTGCTGGACATTCATAATATATGATCTTTGGGCAACAGATCATATATGAATATGTTTTTTGTACTGGAACAAGGCCAGTTCTCGTTCACAGCAAAATAACAGGATAATCGAAAAAAACTGAATTTAAGCCCATTGTAATTGCCCAAATTGTAAGTGCTTCATGCAATTAAGTCATTGTATGCATTGTATTCATCAAAAAAAGAGGGTTATACTGTATCACGCTATTTATATATCCCAGATTTCTTTTCCTGGTCACCCAATATGCAAACTGTAAAATTGATTTTAAAAATCTGAAAAAAGGAAAAAAATAATTGTGCCAGCAAAATCAATCCCCACCCATTTTTTTTTACACTTTATATTGGTCTTAACAAGTGGTTTTTTACATCCTTATTGGACTATATACTGCCTTTTCAGCACAAACCATGCATCATAATCTCCCCTGCAGCACAGCAATGCCCCAGTGAACTTATAAATGAAATATGCCACCATGGAAGCCACTGTGCCTCACGACCTTTCCCAAAACTCCCCTCTGCTCTCCCTGATGCTCACTTACCTCCAGCCATATACTCTCTCACACAAGCAAAGTCAACTTCCATGCCACTGCAGTCATGCACAAGCAACACGTGGAAGTGGGATTTTCAAACAGACAAGCAGGCAAACATCCAAACACTCACATGTTTGCTCTGCACCCTACGAAGAGAATTTTACCTCCTCCTCCATTTCACTGCAGGCTTAACAAACAAATACCACTAAGACTCTCTTTGTATTTATGTGCCAACTTTTGTGTCACCATATGTTTTTATTTGAATTGGATTTCAGGTGCTTTCATCGCCAAATTCTGCCTGTCCTTTTCTGCTTTGATGCAGCAGCTGACATTGAAGCCGTCTCACTCTTCTCCTTCCTCCTTCTTTCCCCCTCTTTTTCTCACTTTCTCACAGTCCTCGAGAGACATCACACCATGTCATCTATCACTCTCCCCTCTTCACCCTGTTCCTCCCTTCGATCTTACACCTTGCCCATCACTGCCCTGTACTTGTGAAGACACAGCGAACTGAAAACTGTGGATTCTCAGGGTGCATGCTGGGGCTAATATGCTCTGGATGCTGGCATCCCAAAGTGCAGTGGGTCACAATGGCAGTCATTTTCTGTGGCCTCAAGGGTAGTGACGTGCACACATTCGTTGTTTTGCAAGTTAAGCTTCAACAATCTTTTATTCAACAATAAAGCTTTAACATGGATGTTTCTTCATATTTAGCTGTTGTGCTTTTCTAAAATGCCGCCATCCCAGCAAGTGATGTTAGAAAATTAAGCAATTAACTAACACAGAAGTGAATACCTCTTTTAAGTCTGTGAGTAATTATTAAAAAAATAATTATAATCCAAGATACCAACTTTGAACAGTGGATGTCAGACTTTAGTCTGTGAAAATGATAATTTAACTGAGCTTCATTTCCAGCTCTTGCCTAATGAAGCACCACTTTGGCATATTTCAGAGAGGTGAGGCCAAAGGTCATGACAAGTCATTTTACTATCAGCTGAATCTTATTTTCATAATTTAAGCCCCACTTCCCTGTGTTAATCAGATTTGGACTTAAGTTGAGATATGTGGTTATAAAAGAAAATGGAAATATGGAATAATGGAGGATTCTTGGTATTTCAACTCTGTAGGACTGAGTACTGTTTTTTTGTTCTCTTAAAGATACCAAGTAAATTAAGCAAGTAAAATCTAATATTTGTTTATGTAACTTTGTAGAAGGCATGTTTTAATGGCAAGTTCATTTAGTGTCTGTCAAAAAAGAGGATTGTTTTGAAAATAAAGTAAATTTAAAAAAATAATTATTTTTGTAAAACAAAATGTGCTTATAAGGTTTAATTTACTGTAGACTGTGTTACATGAATGGAGCATAACTAAACAAACCCTTTGTAATGTCAACCATAGATTTTCTAAAGAGTCACTTCTAAAGAGGCACAGAGTGGCCATCCAGCATACCAGCCATTTTTCCTGTGGCTGATGTGCTATTTGGGCCAGCACGTTTATTTATATACCTATTAGTCCATAAAACTCCCATATTGGTAACCCAAATGACACTGGGTTGGCCCATGTTTAAACCAAGCACCAATCAATACATGTCCACATTTGTTGTAGTTCCTTGACTGACTGCTAGAGGCTGGCTCCAAAAGCAAGTCAATCTCCACTGACTCTCATATTAAAATGTCCAACTTTAGAGCAGAAATGAACATATTTACAACTTGGTTCAAAACAACATTTGCTCTCCATCCTTTGATTTCACATCTATGACAACTCTGAGGGGAGTGAATTTTTTTGTATCACACCAGGAGAGTTTACTTAAAGCAAGAAATTTATTTCTAATATGATTGATTGACAGTTGGCTCAGCCAATGACTAGCCATTACCACTTGTTCACCTTCCTCCTGCTTCCATCGGCTTCCGGAGAAACATGACTGTAACCAACCAAACAAACAAAAACAGGGTTCAAAAACAAGTCTTCAGAAACCAATGGGTCATGTGATCAAAAGCTTCTTCCACAGTCTATGGTTTACACACCAATCCTTTTTATTTTGGTCCCTGCAAAATACATTTGTCAAAAAAAAAAAAAAATTTTGGTTCATTTTTAACTGACATGGGGCTGAGCCAATAAGATGGAACCACTTTTTGGCCAGCTCTGTGCCAGTGAATGCAGGTATTAATCATAAATGAGATGAAGAGAAAACGAAAGAAGGTGCAGAAAAAATGTGTGTGAGAAAAAAAAGGCACTCCAAACTATGCTGCCAAAAGTGCAAAACTAACTGGCATGTTTGCCACAGCAGGACCTTCATCAGCTCCCATGGCTAATGATGATGGTAGTGGGAGTAGTTCTGAATCAGAGGAGACTACAACCTGTGGTAAGCTGCACTGCTTTCACAACACTGAGTAAAGGAATGCATTAAACCCAGTAATTTGAGCTGTACAAACAAACTATTTACGAAGTTTTGTTGATTAGGTAACATGCCAAAAAACAACTGTTTTTCACTTTGTCTTCTTACGTACATGAACTCAAGTCAAGTAATTTAATATTGACATCAGTGTTGCCATCAGGAGAAGAGTTGGTTAACATGTTGTGTTCAGTGGTTAAAACTATAGTTTAATGTAGTTCTGTTACACCTCCGTGAACTAAATTTACTTTATCACTGACTTTTTTTTATAATCACTCATTAACAATAACAGTAGGTCATCAGGCATCTCTCTGACTCTGATGGTATTATTTATTATTAACTGGGCTGACAGACGAATTTAGGGGCCTGTTAGAGACCGCTTGTGGGCAGGTGTTGATGGACAATATACAAACATGAATGACTTAAAAAATGTATTTATTTAGATTTTTGTCCATGTTTTGTTAATACAGATGTATGCCTCGTTCTCAGATAATCCACTAACTTTGGACCTGATAAAATCATGATTGGAAAAAGAAAATAAAAACAACCCAGAGTTTCTATTTAGAAGAGGTGAGAGACAGTAAAGAACAGGAGAGTGTTGGTGAGAGAGAGCATAGAGTCAATCAGGGAGAGGAGAGCAGGGAACAGGAGGAACTGGATTTTTTTTTTTCGTCTGTTCGGAACATCTTATGCAACAGAACTTTCTGGATTACCATCCTCAACAAAATACTAGAAATCCAGACGTCCAGAAGGTATTCAACTCTAAAAATGGAACCACCAAGAAATGGCTCACATATTGTGACAGACACAGTGCATTGTCTTGTTTTATTTGTATGGCTTTTGGGAAGAAAACTGACACCAGCATACTTATTACTGGAATGTCAGATTGGAGATATGTACACCAGCACCCAGAGGAGCATGAGAAGAGAATTGCACACCGGACCTGTGCAGAAGCTTTTACTAAGGTGCTCAAAAGCAGATATCAGTAACATGTTTGGTGGTAGTTGGATGGCTGCTCTTAGGGAACAAGTACAGAGGAATATTGAAGTGTATTGTCGATGTGGTGGAGGTGCTAGGAAAGAAGGGGCTGAGCTACAGACATGCAGACAATGAGACAGTGTATACGCTAGATGACAACACCATTGACCACGGGAACTTTTTGGAAGTCATCTTGTTATTAGGAAAATTTGACTTCTGTTTAAAAGAGCTTCTTAATGATCCCACTGAAAAGAGCAGAAAATTACACCAATTCAGTGGAACACAAAGTAAAGAATCTCTTCTCACCTTACTATCCAAAACTACAGTAAACTCAGTAATTGATACTATTGGACACCTAATACAAGACTGTATTTCAAGTGATGTTCTGAAAACTGGGCTGTTTTCCATTCAGCTGGACACTACACAAGACATAACTTCTGAAGGTCAGTAGTTCTGAGGTATGTTACTGAGACTGTGCACGAGAGGCTTGTGGTTTTAGTGAGATGTGAGGCATCCACTGAACAGTACTTGGTCAACCTGGTCTCAGATGTCCTGGAGCGTCTGATGCTGGACAAGACCATGTGTATAAGGAATGCCACAGATGGGGCATCCAGTATAAAAGGCCATAACAAAGATTTTTCAACTTTGATGACATTCCAGTTTACCACTAATGTGCATATGTGGTGTTCCACACATGTATCTTGTGCTATCTGACACTACTCAAACTGTCACTGAAAGTGGAACAGTCTTCAGTCTTCAGGGAGTCCTACCACATAAAATATAAAAGTAACAGACACGTCTCACCAATTCTGGAGACGCTGTAGTGGTCCAAGCATGATCAAGTCAAGAAAATTTTGGGACATTTTGGTAAACCACAGAATGGTCTCTTCAGTGATGCAGTGCTGACACTGGAAGACGCTGAACTGAAGGAACATGAAAAGGAAATTGTACGTGCCAAAGCAAGAAACTTTAAGAAGGGCCTTCTGAAATATGAAACAGTAATAACAGCTGCGAAAATTTGAACAAACTACCCCACTATCACTGTACCTCTAGACAGAATGGGTTGACATTCTCTCTGCTCATCAAATGGTAATCACCACACAAGAAAGCCTTAAAAGCATCACGAGGGATTTCACAAGTGTAAAGGCAGCCATGAACACTTTTGTCACATGGACAAATCACAACAACTGAACAAAGCAAGATGAAGACAGATATTGAAGTGGCATATGCATTGCCTCAGAAAAAAAGAGAAGAAAAAAACAGAGAAATGGTTCAAGATGAGGCTCTAAATGACACTTAGAGAAAGAACCTACGAGGTCACTGTCCACAACAGAATTTTAGACACAGCTATTAAGGCAATTCACAGAATTTTCACGAGTCATGGCACTCCCATTGCTGATTTGGCCTGGCTAGACCCAAGGCACTTTGAAAAGATAAGGACCACTACTCTTCCCAATGATGCACTCAAAGGCCTCAGTGAATGTCTGATTAAATGTGACACCAGTGGACAATCTCCAATCAGAACTGAGGAGTTTAGCAAGACAGCTGGACAGGCTGATGGATACATGACCAGAACCATGAAACATGGAGCTGAAGAACAAGAAGACGAGGCTAATATTCTGGATAAAAACTGTCACCTGCAGAACTGCCAAGTGTGCTGCAACAAAATTCTCCAGCAGAGCAACATGTTGTCAGATGCTTATCATCTACTTGGGCTTGTATATAAGTTCTTGCTTACTCTTCTCCTGACCCAGGTGGCCCATGAAAGAACATTCTCAACATTCAAATTCATTTAAAACAGACTGAGAAGTCATCTGTCAGCAAACAAACTGGAGGCATTTATGCTGATGGCCACTGACAAAGACATCCTCATGGCACTACACAGAGACAGTCATTGATAGGGTGGCTGAGAAGAGGGAATTATTGAGAAGGGTGCTCTTGTAGGTTAACAAGGTGAGATGGAGTTCTTGAATTGATGATGAAAATATCCATATCAGTGTAAAAGATGTCTTATGATTCCTTCAAGCCTGAAACTCCTTCCCCCTCTCTGGCAGAATTACATTACTTGCTCTTTAAAATGATTCATGAAACGGAATTCATTTTCATCCTATTTTACTTGGTTCATTTTCAGTAATTCAATGCTGCTTTTATCGATAAGACTGCTCATTTGATGAGCTTTAATCATAACTAGTTTATTTCTATCTCTCTCACTCTCAAACACACAGAAGATGCCCTTTTGTTTTTGCAGGTTCATCCAAAGGATTCACAGGGCATCTTTTGTCTTTGTGATTCAGCATATTGTAAGAAAACAGAGATAATCTGATCAATCAATTGTGTATTTTTTCCTCTCTCTCCCTCATACATACATTTTCAGCTTACACATTGTTTTTTTTTTAACTTGGAAGATATTAATCACCTGATCTATCATTTAGCATCCTTTCTCTCCCTTCCTCTCTTTTTGTCACACATAGAAAATTTCTTCTCTTGTTTTCAACAATTTGTTAAAAGTTAAGCTGCATCATTTTTGACTGGGTAAGTACAACTTTGTCTGGAGGCAGAATGACTATTTCTCATGGTTATACTTTCTTATGTCCTTCTTCATTAAACACAGAGGAACACATGAGAGGATGAACCTGCTTTAAGAGTCATTACTTTGGTGGATTGTAAATTTTTATTAATAAATGACACTTTATGGTAGTATTAAATGTGCCCACTGTCATTGATCCCCCCCAAATTAGTTGGATGATATTAAGGGTTTTAAGGAGTAAATTGATTGATTTACATATTTAAGGGACCACAAAGATGGGTGGTGCGCAGGATGGACCGGTCTGGGTCAAAATACCAGGGCCGATTTTTTTTTTTTTGGTGTGTGTGTGTGTGTGTGTGTGCGCGCGTGTGTGTGTCTACTCCTGGTTTGAAACAAAATTTTGGTGGTCACTGAATGATGCCATGTTAACAAGTTAGCTAGCTAACTGTACAAGCTAGCTATTTTAGATTGGCTTGGCTCATGCTGTCCATCCATCCTCATTTTAGATGTTGCCACTGAAACAAAATCCAAAAATACTACCAGAGTTAAATCAAGTGGAGCAAGAAAGAGGTAACAGAGAGTTGGAGAACCTGGTTGTTCTGGTTACTTCAAGAAGTAGCACCCAATGAGCTAGAAACTGTTGAGTCAGTTGTGTTGTAATTAGCCAGCAGCCTTCGACATGGAATCAAAGGCAGCCGCTTTGTATTATTAGGTGGCCTCTGCTCCTGAACTTTTTAAGGCTCACTAAAAGCGGGGAGTACAGAGAACTGATAGAGAGCTTCTTTGCACGGAGCAACAGCAACCACCTGAAGTGCAACATCAGCAAGACCACGGAGTTGGTGGTGGATTATTGGAAGAACAGGAGGTCTCCTCCCCCAGTTCTCATCCAGGGGGAGGAAGTCAAGAGGGTGGACTCACACAAGTCCTATAACACCAACACCTTCTTCAGGAAGGTACAGAGCAGGCTGTTCTTCCTGAGGAGACTGAGGTCAATAAACTGGTGGGGAAAGCCCACTCTGAGGTTGGGCTTGAAATGAACACTGTAACTGGTAGCTGAGAGGGGGTGAGCGAGAAAATGAATGCCATCTTGGACAATCTCTCTCACCCCCTCCACGAAGAGCTTTGGGAGATGGGGAGCTTATTCAGTCAGTGCCTTATCCCACCCAGGTGCAGAATGAAGCAGTTCAGGTGCTCCTTTGTACCCACTGCCATCAGATTCCATAACAATGGTGGAAGCCACTGACTTTAATTCTTGTACTCTGCTGTTTTGATCTACCCACATTCCTGTCTGCTATGCACTTTATATTGCATTTTTATCCCATAACAGTCCATTTTTACTGGTCACTTTATCATATCAATCTCTATTCCATATTGCTGTTTACTGCCTGCTTCTTCTTCTTTTTTTTTTTTTTTTTTTTTGCCTTGTACTACTGCAACACTTGAATTTCACCTTCAAGAATCAATAAAGGATTATCTTATTTTATTTTTGATTTATATAATTTTAACTATTGAGACACATAACAATTTGCACCCCATACAGTTGTCATTGATGTGAAATCCGTTATCACCAAACTGTTGTTTGTACAAGGCTGTAGGTATGTTTATGGATCTTAGACATTTTACCCTGAGGGTTGATGAAGACTGACCCACTTTTAGAACCTCTCCCCAGTGGTCAGTCAAGGAATTATAACTTTCCCTTCTGGGATTGTGTCTGGGTGTAGGTGTAGGGTGCAGGCTGGGTGTAGCCCTTTGGCCCTTTGTTGTTTAGAAATATCTCATATGTCTCTGTATATATATTTTTGAACACTAAGTGACTGTGATATCAATATATGACTGAAATAATATAACACTAAAGAAATGAAAACTTGACAAATGGCTAGACGTCAGTGAATTATCTTTGCAGGTGAAGGGTCAAAAATACATCTCTGGAAGTTGATGACAGAGCGACCATGAGAATCGATAGTGCAACAGCTTTACCCGAGCAGAGCGAGGTGCTTTTAGACAAAATAACCTTGTACTTCTCATAATAAATCTTTGCAGCTGCGTAGGACGGCTGAACCCAAGTGTTCAAACACAAACTTTGTCTCATAACAGGAACTGAGTGTACTCACAGGAAGTCATGAAGGAAAAGAATAACGGAGTAACTGAAATAATGAATTTCCATCACAAATGGGCTGAAAGCTCATCACATGGGAGGTAGTGTGATATGAAATACAAAACCATAGAATAAACTTGCTGATTTGAAAATAAGAAAAAGCAGGGAAATAGTGTCCAACTTTAATTTCCAGGTAGATTGTTTTCAAAAAGCTTCCATGAAGTGGCGACTGGCAGGAACTTCATGCTATTATACAATCTGGTGTAAAAGAGCAAGCTTTCATCTGCTGCTGAAATTTTGAAAAACAGGAGGCAGCTAGTGAACTATGGCCAAAGGTTTATTATATTATCCAAAGTGTGTCTCTTTGACTGTTTTAACTATGTTAGCATGGCTTTATGTGGTAAGGAGTAACGCTGAAGTTAACTACAACTAACGTTACCACCATGCCTGTAGTTGGGATGATGAACTTGAATCTGCTAGGCTGACTAAACTGTATTTGAGGCTTCTCACTTTGTTCAGCTTCAGTACAAATAAATAATAAATAAAAAAATAAAAATCTGATTGTTTAAAACACAAATGTTTAATCTAAAGTCCAGTGTTCCTAATGCTGTCGACTGCGTCAAAGGCTAGTCCTCTTTCCTATATTTCTTTCATTTATATTGGCCTTAAAGTTTAGTTTGGTTCCCAAGACTCTCAATTCAGGTCATCTACAATTGCACAAGAGCTTATAATGCTCTACTTTTTTAATAAACATGGAAGCATGCAAACTTTGTTTGCAATCATTTAATAAAGAGTATAAAAGCTACAGTAAAATCTGATGTTTTTTGTGTAATGTTTTTAGTGTGCACAGTAGTAGTTCAGACACAAATTTATGCTTGCAACTTTATTTTTTTGTCCTTGCCTTAACCATTAATGTAACAACAATGCCACGGCATTTGTGATCCCATGTGAACTCCTGGATGCCGCTGTGGCTACTTCAAGGTGCCTTAAAGGATAACACTTTACATCTTGCTTGTTTTATACCGCTATAGCATGAACTCAACTGCCTTCTTTCTTTCATCTGTCACCTTCTTTCAGTTCCCACATCAGAAATAATAAGCAGCATGATTGAGTTAATATTTTATTATCAATTTGATTTATGCACAAGATCTCAGCTTTTGGGTAAATCAGTATGTTTGTGACACCTTTTGATGAGTTTTCTTCATTGAATAATAACTGACAATGATCTCTGCAGATAAGGACTGTTTTCATGTTACCCACTGCAGAATTCAATCACTCTGAATATATTATATGGGAGAGGATTTTCAATAAATCTGCATTTACTTTCTAATGAATGCCAAACAATGTAGCATTGGTAGAGGCGGCTGATATTATCATATTAATGGACTGAAGTAAGCGTGCAGTAGTTCCTTAAACTGAAGATGCATATTTTAAATTTGCGAACGCAGGCTTATCATCAAGATGACCTATATACAGTATTTCATTTAGCAACCTCTGTCAGTTTCTGTTTCACTGTGATTTTTTGATGAATAGTTTGTCCTGAACAGTCATGTGTAAGTGATCACTCATGTTGAGTGTGAAGGGCACGGTGGGTATTACAGGGCAGCTTGTCACCTAAAAAGTCACACACAGTCATCACTTTACAACCTTTCACTCCTGCCCTCAATGTTTGACATGGAATGATGTATTTATTGGCTATATTTGACATGACAGAGGTTAATCTTTTTTACATAAAAAAACCTTAGATAACCTGTAAAGGACTCTGTGTTGCTATGAATAAAATATTTAAGAAACTCAATGCTGTTCAGTTCAAGTCCCTCAAGGCACAAAGGCAGAAACAGCTAAACATGAACACACCAACATTGTTTTGTTAGTTAACAGTAGTTTGACAGGAGAAACGGAAATATGAGATGCAAGCTTGGTGGTATCAAGAAAAAGGTATTTTTGTTTCTATTTGTGGATAAAAACAACAAATGCAGCCCAGTCATCCTGACCTCATCCATCACAAATACAGAGGAAACGATTTACTGAGCAATAAGCATGTGGTTGCAAATCTGAACCTCAGCCAATGGGATGAGGCTAATTTTGAGGATGAACTTTTAACATTACACTGAAAAGCAAAGGACATACAGCTCATCAGTGGTGGGTGGCTATGGGCGCTGTGGGGGTTGTCTGTCTTTTTGTGCATTTGTACTTCACCGTTGGTGATTTTAGTTAACAGAGTCACCATATAAAACTGCATCCACTGAGTTACTGTCAGCTAAATACACATGATACACCATGATCTTTCTATGAAGGGGGTTTTTACTTCTTTTATTAAAAATGTTGTGTTCTTGTTTGTGTCACACATAATCTGTCCACCTCCTAACATTTTTTTATTTTGATGCATGCTAATTACAGGAATTACAGTGTCTGTTGACATGTAAATGCGCTTGCTAACAGTCAGCTGAACAAAATGGAATAACTAGTGTGTTAATCAAAGCAAGCTTAGTCAAGGTGTTTCATACACTTAAGTAAATTAATAAAGCAAATTACCCAATAATTGGGGAAATTAAGACAGCCTTTTGCCACTTTTTTTTAGTCAACATTGTTATTGTGTGCTATTTACTATCAAGTAAATAACACACAATAACAATCAGCTTTCTGTGTGAGTGATTTATTATTTTGAATTTGAAGGTCATATGTCTCAACAGAGAGAAGAGTGTATGACTTGTTTCAACAAGTAAAAGAAAGATATACTCCCCTGTTTTCCTCCTCAGCTGGCCATATTGTGTTGTTTATATTTTTATATTATTTGTCATTTACAAAGTATATGGCTGACTCTTCTTTAAACCTTTAGAAAATTAAAAAAATATTATGAAAATAGCCAGGAATTAAATCATTCCTTTTATTTTGCGTGATAGGTTTACAATAAGACAGATACTGTCACATTATTTTGAATCATTAACTGTCCTTTTTCATATAAATAAAATAACAAAATGTACTGATGTTGTTTCATCCATGGGAAAATCTGATTCTTCTGTTTTCAAAAATCTAAAGCTGTCACAATGAACATCAATTTCCAAACACTTTCAGATACAGATATTAGCCGGCATGTCACTGACAGACTCAGGTATTTAAAATATTTGTGTATTAAGTCATACCCTTTGATGTAGGTAATGTGGATTTAATGTAGGTTCAATAAGACAACGTATAAAAGGTAATATGTACTAGTCTCTACAACACTATTGTAGTAAAATTAAACACATTTTTCTGTACTCTAATTAAGGGTCATGTATGCAGAAAAATCTGTGAAATTCAAATAAAAATTATGCTATTTAATATAAGCTGTGGTGATACTAAAAGAAAACATATAGTTTAAAAAAGTAAAATCAAAATGCACTAGATAACTCTGAAATATGTTTCCACTTTACAGCTTTCAATTTGGCACTTTGCCAAACAGCAATACTGACTCATAAGCTAAGAATCTGAAACTTCAGCTTTTTCCAGGTTCCAGGCATCTTAAAGCAGGACAAAACCAAGTCCTTCATGATAAAATACCAGTTTTAATTTCAATCGAGGAAATATTTGCTTATTTTTAAATCTTATTTTTAGGAAGTGCCGTCTGGCTCTTTCGGCCTTCTGTCCTTGCTATCAGCAAATACCAGCCGAAGTAATTTTGGAGTCCGTCCACGTTTGCTCTTGTATCAACTGCATATTGCTGACGGCACTATGTCACATGTCAGCAATGACGACGTTGGATCACAGCTCTCTAGTGAACAGAGGCACTTAGGAGACTAATGGAAGAAAAGATGAGTGACTAAGAGCCCAAATGAGTAATCGTGGACTGGGGGCCCACTGAACTAAAAAAAAAAAAGAACTTGTACTTATGTCACTGTAAACACGAATAACTGTTAACTGGCACCTCTCAGGGGACAAGGAAGAGCAAAATACATAAATAAATTCATCAAAACTTCACTTCTTACTGCCTAACTCTGAATTTTGTCCTACTTTTGTCATTTTTCACCTCATTAATTATATCAAGTTGCAAAGCTTTCCTTGATTCATGTCTCTCCCACCTCTTCCAGAGTAATGAGATACATAGAAGATCACACAGGGAGGAGCAGCAAGCACCACCTGTATGCACCATCTTTTCGTTGTTCCCACTGAATGGCCCCTCGAGTTACATGATTTGTAAACTCACCCTCTCAATCATCTGAATTGGCCAGCAGTGCCACCACTAGTTCTGTGCAATAACACAAGTAGTAGATTTATTTACAACATAGTTGTGACATCTGCTTCGTTCTGCTCCACTTATTTTCAGAGAGGAGAAAACGCTTAATGGTGATATCAGCTTCCCATTTCATCAAACCTGCATTATAGATTAAATTAGATCATATAAATTTGGATTCAATGGAATTTGTAGCTAACTGTCTGGTTTGATATTTTTTGCGTAGCTTCCATGCTGTACTTGAATGCTCTTGTGCTTCTCTTTTCTTTGGTCCCATCAGGTGGATCTTCATTTACTTTAGGAGAGATGTTCTGATATTGTTTTTTTTTCCTTTCCATTTGGACATTTTCTTTCTTTGCCCAATTTCTTAATGATAATTTGGGTATGAGATAATACTGACAACTGATCTCATACCAATGTATTTTTTAAAGTAACAAATTAGGCAATTAATTCTTAAATGATCAAATAAGGAATATCTGTTAAACAAAGAAGTCTGGAATCAAGGTACAGCCACAAAATCTAAAATAAAAAGGCATTTATATCTTGACACATGAGCACATTGGGGAGCTCCAGGTGTCCGCCATAAAGCTGATAGCTTGCACTTCTTTTAACTGACATGAAATATGATTAGTCTTGTTTGGAGAGAGCCGTTTCAGAGATGTATTTATAACCTGGGAAATTGTGTTGCAGCTCCAGATGATCAAGCACACAGAGAAATCCAACATTTTTAACAATCAAGAGAGGTTGGTCATCGAGCACATTGAATTCTGCAGTTTCATTAAAGAAAAGCAGTTTAAAAACAAACTGATGTGATGATTTGATCTCAACCATCTAATCAAGCTCTTAATCTGGATTGTGCTGGAATTACAATTACTGACATGGATTATAAGCAGCACTTTAAATTATACAGACTGACGGGACACGTAAGGACATTGTAATAACCTTAATGAGTGACTAAAATCTGTTATTTGATGTTGAAAATCTAAAAACCAAAAGTCATAAATGGAGCTCCACAATATGATCATTAGGCTAAAATTAACATCACCAAAGGCTCAGATGCTACACCTGATATCACATCCACACCCAACAAACCAGTATGTAAACTGTCTGACCAAATACATACTGGGCTGGACCTGGAAATGCCACTGCTCCTGCTGAAGCTCCTGAAGGTAAAAGAAGACAATCGGGACTGTGACTGTCTTCCCCCAGCATCCAAAATCACATCATTTGTGTGTGTGTGTGTGCACACCTGTCTTTCCACACTTTGATTTACATGAAAACTTGATGCACTACAAATATAAACATTTTTTCACAGGTTTTTAATTTAGAGGCTACACCCTCGAGTAAACCCAGCCCAGCTGAGGGTAAATATTAACAAAACTGGGGTATAAGGTGAGATACGTGTCTGCTTGTGGTAAAGAAATGACTTAGATTTGTCTTTAAATATGACTATTCAAACAAATGCTCACTTCTATTGATTTATTTTTTTTGTGTGTGTTTTTTAGATGCTGCAATTGTGATGAAATTAATCCTCTACAGGCGCGATGTAGTTGATGACACCATGTGACTCTCTTTTGTCATGCAGGGGTTTAACACAGGTTCAGTTCTAAACCTATTGACAGCAGTATTGGCCCATAATAACATGCATATACAAATATTTCCCAATCCCTTTACAATGCAATCAGAAAAATACAGGCGTCGGTCTTTCTAAAGCCTAAATTGAGTGGAATCATATTTGATACCACTGCAATTTAAAACATTGAAACTTAGGGAGGTCAGACGAAATATTGACTTTTGCTTGTGGAGTAATTTTCGTCTTAACTTTTGCTGCTTTTATTTTGTTTACATATTATCTTAAAGTTGACTGATATTGTTTTGTTTTTTTTTTAATACCCAATGGTAGTCACTAAAAAATGTTCAATAATCAGCCCAATAATGTACCACTAATAGTAATAATTCTGGATGGTCTATAAAACTTTGATAAAATGACATAAGTTATATAGAATACATAGGGGTGCCTAAGACTTTTGCACATTGTTCTCCATTACTTGTTACTCTTTTATTAAAACCACTCTTTCTGCAGATAATTCTGGTCCCAACTAAATAGGGCTCAAACTCGAAACTTACTTAGTCATGACTTTGTAAAAGTTAAAGGTAGTTCAAAAGTGGGACAAAAAAGTGATCCACATCACATTAATATCACTGCGGCGTCTACCTCCTCATGGTCACATTCGACAGGATGGGGTTTCCACTTTAAACACATTTACAACAGTTGGTCCAGCAGTGGCCCTCACTTTGTAGAAAGCCCATAAAATAAATGGGCCCGTTCAGTCTCTGCACTGATGATATCGTAAGTGTGTTTCCTTGAAGTGCACTTTCTTGCCACAGCTGCTCCTTCTGTACCCGATTATTCCAAGTATGTTGAGAAATTTTTTATTATTCCTAATCCAGACACTATCAGCTGCAGAGATATAGTCCTTTAAAAAATCGTTGTAAATTCTGTGTAGGCACATTTGACAATAACATTTCTTTCTTCTGGATTCCTTACAAATTAGAGGTAATATTTCCAACTTGTGAGCTTAAGAGTGTCCATTCCCACCTTCAAGTTAACTTGCTTTGTTAAAACATATTAATGAAAAGAGTAATTATTACAGTAAGACAGTACAAGTAATGTATTACAGCCTAACAGTATCAATAACCAATTTAATGTGACCAAGAATCAATTGTAATCATTTTGTGCTAAAATGTCTTCAGGCAGCACTTCTTCTGCATGTTAGATAAGAGCAGTCTAACCCTTCAGACCCACTAATTATAGCACTAAGATGGCACATCTGAATGTGAACAAAATGTCAAAATGGGGACAGCTAGACCCCTTTGTATGATTAGCAGAAATCCTTTCAAATGTGTTAAGTCTAAATCAAAGCAGAGGTTTAGCATTTTGTTACTCTGTGGTGCAGTAATGAAAGTTTCATCAGAGCACTCATTCAGGAGCACAACAAATTAGGAAAAAACGATTGTGGGAAACTGGCTAATGCTGGAAGAGCGGTGCCAACCCACAAGATTAGCATCACTTATGGAAATGGATCAGTCAGTAAGCCCTGATGACTCTTACAGGCAGTTCCACGACGTATCACTGGAGGAAAGAGATTGTTTCAGCTTCTCTTGATTCAGTGGTGGGATAGCAGTGAGCAAGATAGCTGGACATATTTTGATATATGCAGTTCCAATCTAGACTTGGCAACAGGCTCCTGATCCAGATTCACAGCTCTGCAGCTCTGTGAGTAAATAAAATAAAGAATTAGGAGGAACAAAACAGGTGACAGGAGGAGACAGTAGGCTTCAGAATTAGGAGTAGGTTAGGTTGTCTTCAAAATCCAAGACAGCAGAAATGAGTGTGAATGTTGGCCAGCATTAATTTCTACTATTTAAAGGTCATTCTGCGTGGTTACAATTTCACCCAAATGTGTTGCAAAAGTGTTAAATGAATGTGTTTTGTGTCTGAAGGCAGAATTATAGCTACGCCAAAGAGCTTTTGTGCTGGCTGGCTTGTATGCTGACTTCATACCTATGTGGCATTACATGTTGGCTGTGTTTCAAATGGCAAACTTGTGAAAACTGTGCACTACAGAGTGCTCCTAGAGTGTGTCCTACA
>JAOWBL010069713.1:2698-19185 GCA_028564865.1 Zenarchopterus dispar
AGAGCTACATGACTACTGGGTATCATTAGGCTTAAAGGCCTTATTTTTTAAAAACAAAAAATTAAATAATAAAATTTTAAAAATGTAATTATATTCAGATGCAAAGTGGGCATGTGTGTTTTTTTTCTTTCGGTTGCCATGTGGCTAACTTAGCTGCACTGTAAGACTATGCCACATTTTTAACTTAACCCGCAGCTGTGGCTGAAGTTTAACTCTACAGCAAATACTGGTTCAGCTGATTCACAATTCAAATTCAGTTCAAGTCAAGAAAACTTTATTTACTTACGAAGGCTAAGGAAGCTGCCTGAGAAGCAGACGCTAGATAATCTGATCATGTGGGCCCAAATAAGGGTAAACATTGACAAAATTTATGTGCAGAGTGAGATATATGTGTTTTTTATTTTTTTATTTTTTAAATGTTGTTAAGGAAATCACTTCATCTCTTAAAGTGAGCAACATATACTAAGCTATCCTTCAAGTACTGGGTAAAACACAAGCACAGAAGACTGTGCAGAAGAGTTTAAGAGGACTTGTGATTGACTTGTATCACATGATGGTTTAAAACAGAGTTAAACTCTCAGACTCAGCTAACAGCAACAACAACTACAAAACAAGTTCCATCAGAGTTAATATCCATCATATGCATAAATCCGTTGAGATCCCCTTCGAGAAATATTAACCCTGTCTGAAATTACATCCTTCTGTTTTTCCAGCTGCATTTTTAGCACTGAGTTCTCCCCAACTTTTTTATAATGTGTTGGCAGTGAAAAAAATGAGAGTCACAACATTTGGATAGACAGCAGGCAAACTGAATGTTGCAATTACTGTTTGTTTTGAGTCATATTTTAACATATTTTGTATAGTGTACAAACTGTTTTATATTATCCACTTTATCCATCTATCTATTTTCTAGACCCGCTGAATCCATCGACAGGGTCACGGGGGTCTGCTGGACCCAATCCCAGCTCATGACAGGTGATAGGCAGGGGTACACCTGGACAGGTCACCAGTCCATCACAGAACCACATACATAGACAAACAACCACACACACTCACACCTACAGGCAAGATGCAGACATGACCCCTCCCAGCAGTGGTACCCCTCCCCTCCCAGCAGACCTGCTCCCTCCCATCAGGATGTCACAGATCCTCACATCTTCACCACCGTCACATGATCTCTGAGCAGGATACTTCTGTGGAAATATACTGCGTGAAAGCTGATTTTACTGCTTGTCACAGTTATCTTCACACATCTATCACGTGACAGATCCTCCTACCAAGAAACATCACACTACACCACCGTCCCCCCTCCAGCCCTGCCTCTGTGGGGTTTAACTTGAGCAAAGGTCACCCAGGTTCCACACTTAGGGGAACCCCAGATCACATATTTCTCTTAGTAGGTGCTATGGTTTACCCTCATTAAAAAAAAAAAAAAGCAATATTTGAAACTAGCATAAAAAAGAGAGAATAAAGTTCTGCTCATTGAGCTTACAACTACATTTATCAGACTTGATGGTCTGGAGCTGGAAAGAGTGAGGAGCTTCCTGCTGACCTCTTTTCTCACACCAAACCAGGACATCTGGAATGCTAGTAGGGTTGTAAGGCACAAAGTTAGAGGTATTCTTTTACATGTACTACAAACAGAAAAAAATGGCTAGAGAGCAAGTAATTGTTCAAACAAAATGAAGACTTTCAAACTCATTTTATTTCAGGGATGACATCTTTTCATGTGCCAAGAAATCACCACTTACTTTTTTCCTGCCTAACTGTATTTTGACAGAACAATACAAACAAAACCAGGTGATTATGGACTGATTAGAGAGGAGGAAGCTTGTCCCTGGTTCTATTAAATTTTTATTAAGAGAGCTGAGTTTATTTCATCTGGCCTCTAACTGAACTTTGACCTTTCACCAGTTGAAAAATAGTTTTGGACATCATGAAAAAAGGTGTGGACTGCAGGCAGGCCAGTTCAGAAGCCAGACTCGTCTACTATGAAGCCATGCTTTTGTAATGATGCAGAAGGAATGATGGCAAGCCTTTCCTGAAAAAGACGTCATCTAGAGAGGACCATATGTTCCTCTAAAACCTGGATACACCTTCCAGCATTCATGTTTCCTTTCTAGATATTCCAGCTGCCCACTTCACAGCCAATAATACACCATCCTACCATAAAAAATGTACGCTGCTGCTCGGTGTGTGGTTCAGAGGACACCAGTTGAACAGTGCTGCTGAAGTGCCTTGGGATGACATTTATGATGATTTGGCGCGATATAAACAAAGCTGAACTGAATTGACAGACGCCCCTTTTGGGCCGAAGCCCAGTCCAAGTGTCACAGTTTTACAGTGCAGAACTTTGTTCTGTGATTATTTGCAGCTTGTTTCTTCAGTTCTTTGCAGCAGTCAAGTGAACCTCTGCACATCTGTACTTATGAAACATAAGTACACAAGTCTAAGATGTTATTTTGATGCACAATCGACTGTTATCAGTTAACCTAATCAGGTGCAAAATCTTCATCCAGATGTTTTGCTGCTTTTCAAGTCTTTTGTTGCCTGAAATAAGCAGTATTTTCATTAAGATGTTATATGTCCTCAGTTGAAGTATCTGAAATGGTTTCTGTGTTGCTTTACGACATTATTTTTTTGTTTTAAATTTAGAAAATTGTTGCTTTTCCTCATCATTTCCATTACACACAGCCTCCCAACTTTGTTCGTCTTCCTCCATTTTCCAACTAGAAGCCAACATCAGTTTGAAGAGCGTTCACACTAAAGGACACGACTGTGCGCGCGCGCACACGCACGTCCACACAGCTCAGTCGTCCTCCAGAGGTGCATCAGCAGCATCAGCAACAGCAGCAGCAACTCCAGGTCCAGCAGCAGCAGCAGCAGCGAGCACGCCGCCGCGCGCACACCGCCGCGCGCAGTTTCTATGTACGCGCCGTGCCAGTGCAGACAGAGGTTGTAAACATGGCGGCGGACGGGATGGTGCTCACCAACCACGACCATCAGACCCGCGTGGGAATACTGACGGGTAGGGACGCCGTTTGTCTGGAAATGTTTTTGGACCATGCACATGTGTGCAGTTTAGTCGTCCACTGGCCGCGCGCGTCCGTGTCACGATCCGAGCTGTCGTCGCTGCAGAGCTAGCCGCTATGCTAGCCGGCTAGCCCGCAGCTGCCGCCCTGACAGGTCGGATGGAAGTGCGATTTGCTTCGTTAACATGTCGTCTATAACTCACTGTTGACATTTGTGTTACTTATGTGTTGCGTGTGAAGATCAACTGTGACATTCACATCTGTTTTGGATCGTTTGAACGCCAGTGTAGTGAAATATTTCATTTGCCGTCAAGGCAGACGGACGGGGAACGAAGCCCCGGTACAGACTTTCAAAATAAGAGCTTTTCTGTCTCCTCGCTGCCATACCTCTTTACTTGAATCCTAGAACCAGTGCATTTATTTTGAAAGCAAAACGACCTATCATCCTTTGTGATCTCGCTTGGTGTTTTCTAACTTCACTCGGGGTTCCGTTAAATTTCCTTGCAAAGTGGCGCTGCCGAGCCTACATGAGCTGCATTATTCATGTCCCTTTGCAGATCTGATGTATTGGCCGCTACTGAGCATGCTTTCATCAACAGTTACAGATGTTTGACAGTATTCTGGCTCTATAGTTTTATTCAACCCAGAACCGTGCATTCAGGCATTAATCCCAAATGGTTGATGATTAAGATGAGACGCATCGCATGCACCGTGGATGAAATCAGCTGATGCTTGCATGTGAGTCGTGCAGAAGAGTACTGGGACCAGTATAGAGTGATGTTGCAGCCACCAGTCAGCAGTAACCCTGCTGCCTCACCAGTAAAGGTGGAGAGACGTGAGAATCATGAGGATGAGGAGGAGAGCCTGCAGCTGGCCGAGAAGTTTGATGAAGCAGCAGCTCACCGTGCTGTCCATCCTGCTGACGAGCACGAGCTGCTCCGTGATAGATCAAACCGTGCATGGGCTATGCCGTTTGCAAATGTGCTATGAAAGGTGATTAAAGTAGAGTTTGGTCAGATTTGTAATAGGAAATGGGATTCAATCAGTTTTACGAAGAGAAAAAAGGTTTGGAAAATACCAAAGTTGATGGTGACTGATGTGATGGTTTTCCCTGATGGGATTTAAAAGATTGAGTTTGCATACAGTTACACTGCACAAGGTGGGCTAAATTTGATCAAAGTGAGAGGCAGAAACACAAAGAGTGACGGTCTGGAGGAAACCACACAGAAAGGTACCAGCGGGCCAACAGGTTCAAACCAACAACCCTGCTGCTGAGAGGCGCCAGTGCTCGGAAAAGCAGCCTGGTGATCAGCAGGCTGCACGGCATTAAAAGCAAACAGTCCCATCCAGAAATCAGGGCTTCATTAACACTCAGAAAAACTTAAGATGCACTGACTGATCAGCTGATGACTGGAACTGGAAAATCTTCATCCAGGAGACTCTAATCCTTAATGGTCAATATTGATACTTTATGATACCCAGTATATTTGTTTTCTTTTTCTTTTCTTTTTCCAAAGGCATATTACTCTTATCATATTAACTCTCAGTTTAGATTGGAGGTACAAGTTCACAATTATCGATGCTGAGGATGACTTTTAGAAACCAACTGATTGCCTTTTTTTTTCTTCTGATACATTGCACCAATTTTCTTCTTTTATCACCATATGAGATGAAACAAATGCAGCACAAACTTACTTAATATATTGCTAAAGAGCACCTCAGATGACGCATAGATCATTCAATAATTAATTTTCCTTCTGCAATTAATAAAGTATTTTGAACTGAATTATTGCCATTTTAATGAAATATGTAGCTCACCAAACTGAGAAGAGCTCATTTTTATTCCTTTAAAGACCATCCACCCATCCATCCATCCATCCATCCATCCATCCATCAAGTTCCGCTCATCTGAGCTCAGGTGGCGGGGGCAGCAGGCTAAGCAAAAAGGCCCAGGCCTCCTTTTCCCAGTTACCTCCTCCAGCTCTTCTTCATCGCAACAATTGGTACAGACTCCACATTACTGGAGACATCTCACCCTTCCTTCCCTCCCTTACTAACAAGACCCCAAGAAACTTAAAGTCTTCCACTTGAGGCAATACCTCACTCCCAACCCAGAGAGGATATTCCATCATTTCATATCTGAGATTTCAGATTTGGAGGATGTGATTCTCACCCCTGGCGCTTCACACTCAACTGCTAATGGCCCCAGAGAGAGCTGAAGGTCCCTGCTTGATGACATCAGCAGGACCATATCTACAAAAAGCAGTGATGGAATTCTTTGCCACCAAACCGGACCCCTTCTGCCCCTTGGCTGCACCTGGAAATACGGCAATGCTGGAACCATAAAGCATGACGTGAGGGGGAGGCAGAGGGAGCTGGCAGACCTGGACATTTAAGGTCTTACCTTAAAGACAAGAAGAAAAGTTTACCAAACATGGCTTTCAGTAAATAAAGGAGAGAAGTAGAGGACATTTTATGGTCAAAGAGATTATATACATGTGTGAAGACAAAACAAGAGTTGGTGGATTTTGTTGCATCTGCAGAGCTTAGGTATAAAGACCTGGAAGACTGCGATGAAGCTGAATCTGACCGCATACAGTAGCCATCTTGGTTCCTGAAACCTTTTTGCTTGTCAGCTGACCATTGACAAATGGCTACTAAATACATCAGGAATATCAATCCATGGGATTTGAGTCCATTGAAATCATCTTCCTGCTGACTTTGCTCATGACCCTGCTCCTCTTGCGGTAAGATTCAGCCTCATCATGTCAACTCCTCCTCTTCTCTTCAGTTTTTGAGGTGAGACCAGAAATGCCCAGGTTTGCTAACGTGATGTTTTA
Organism: Zenarchopterus dispar; assembly: GCA_028564865.1. Classification (NCBI taxonomy): domain Eukaryota; kingdom Metazoa; phylum Chordata; class Actinopteri; order Beloniformes; family Zenarchopteridae; genus Zenarchopterus; species Zenarchopterus dispar. The sequence goes on from JAOWBL010069713.1 coordinate 8,571, forward strand.
GTGTTCTTGGGTTCCCGTATTTGTAGATCTAAAAAAAGTTATGAACAGAATCAGTGACAAAGGTCAGCCCTGACATTGTGTAGACATGAGGGGTAGTCCCTCTGGACTGGCAGACTGGGGTGGAGGTTCTCATTTTTAAGAAGGTGTATGCGGGTGTCATCCATCCATCCATCCATCCATACACTTGAGTTGAACATGTTCTTTTACAATAACTCTCAGTATTTAGGTCTCTTAAAAGCTTTAATATAGGTGGTTAGTTGCAGGATCTCCTGCAGCTTTTGGTGTTATTTAATGTCCAGGTGAAATAATGACACAAACAGGATTCTGTTGTTTTCAGCAGCTGTACATTTGTGTGATGAACAAGTCTGAAGAACAGTAACACAAGTTCTAGTGGGTTCTTTCAGGATGTCAGTGTGGCAATATGTAATATATATATATATATATTTTTTTTTTTTTCTGTGAGTAGTTCAATGGGCTTGGATCTGGAATCACAGTTTTAGATGAAATGGACTTCATGGCAATATTAATATCTCAAAAGTATAAATGGTGTGGAGATCTCCATTTCAGTCTGTTTGTGGTTTTGCATGAAAAATGCATCACTTCTGAGAAGAACCTAAGTTAACTTTTAACTCTTACCCAGATACCAAAGGTGAAAGTCCAGATGATCTGTAAAATGTTTGTGTCCTTGAACCTGGTGCACCAGGGTTTCAAAAACCTGCTTTTATACTTATGTGTTAGAGCTCTGCCATGATTAACGATAAAATATCAGCTGTTGCTTCAAAGATACTATAATTAGAAGGCATACAATTATTAAAAATATATTCAAAAGGAATAAAATGGTTAAAAAAAGATTTTTTAATAACATTTTAGACTAGATAAGTGTATTATTTTCAACCCCAGCATACGTTTTACCAAGGTATTTTGACCCCAGGATACGTTTTAGCGTTGACTTTTTAAGGGCCATTTCTTCAAAAATGCCGCAATTCACAATTAAAGCCTTTTTAAATATTTATGAAACGCATAAATAGCTACACCCTCGAAGCTGGTGTCTAGGTTACTCAGAAGAAAAATGTAATTTCACAGAGATGAACAAGTAATAAGAAATTGGAAGATTATTGACATAATGCAGTTTCATGAGATTCTGATGTCACTAATGCTAGTACATAAAAAAATTGAAATCATGGTGGAATATAAAGAAAACTTTCAGGAAAAACTTGATCCAGGATTGCTAGAAAGGCAAATAAAAGCCCTGTTTGACTGTGAACAAATTTCAGGTGGAGTCATCAGGCTGGTTGGTGTGCAGATCAAATACAATCCTAAAAGCAAAAAGCTCAGAAAATCCTTTTCTTTATCGACATCCCAAATTTGTAAAAAGGTTGTAATTTGAATTTAATTACGTAGTACTTTATTAATTCTCAAAGGGAAAAAATAAAATTGAAGTGTGGCAAAAATATTGTTTATGATTCAAATCTCTAGAGATTTTCATGAATTCACTGGGGTGTAGTATTTGGTGCATGATGGTGGCACACATAGATGCAGGGGCTTGAGGCTCATTGCTACTTTGGACCTTTTTACGTTTTTTTATGTCTAAAGTCTTTCTTTGATACACATATGCAACAGTAATCCTCTTTACAGTCATCTAGACTTTATAGACACTGGATATCTGGCAAGGACCAAAATTACGAACTCCTTGGATTGTTATTGAGTCCAGCAGGCGCTGGAGGCGATGTAGGGAGAAGAAGCAGAAATGCGGGTACCAGGCAGGTACCTGCATTTCTGTTCAGCTACGGAAAATACTGCACAGAGCTCCGCTACCATCAATCTTCCTCACAAATGCTAGATCCCTGTTAACAAGATGGATGAGCTACACTCACAGATCGCATATAACCACTTCATCCAAGAATGTTGTCCGCTGATCGTTTGCGAATCCTGGCTACACCTGCAAATCCCTGATGCCACAGTGGAGCTAGAGGGTTGTATCATCTGCCGCCAAGACCAAACATAAGCCTCTGGTAAGAGCCGAGGAGGGGGACTCTGTGTTTATGTCCTTGAGGACTGGTGCTCAGACAGCAGGGTAATGGAAACCCACTGCTCACCAGACCTAGAGGCCATGTCTGTCCAGTGCCGACCTCTCTACTTGCCACGGGAGCTAATGATATCCATTGTGACAGCAGTTTAAGTCCCACCTGATGGCAACATTAGGAAGTCGGTCAGCCATCTGCATCACATGATAAACAAACAACAGAGAGCTCATCCGGATGGCATACAGATCATTGCACATCTCAAGACTATTCCCCAAATTCCCCCAACATGTCAAGTGTGCCACTAAGGGGAGAAAACATGCATGATCACGTTTATTCCAACATCAAACATGCTTACAGAGTGGCCCCTATTCCGCACTTTGGACAATTGGATCACCTCTCTCTGCTCCTTTCTTCAAACTACCTCTCTTTTGAAGGCAAACAAAACCAACCATACAGACCATCAAAACCTGGCCTGACACTGCTCTCCTCCAGCTGTAGGACTGCTTTGCTTGCACAGGGGGGAGCATTTTTGAACATCAAGATCTGGACACACACACAGTCTATCCTCTTCTACATCAAGTTCTATATAGAAAATGTCACAGAGGAAAGACGCATCTAGGTATTTACAAATAGGAAGCCCTAGATGATGAAGGAAGTCCAGGTTCTGATCAGAGCCCGCAACTCGGCCTTCAGGACAGGGGACAGCACACTCTACAGCACGGCCAGAGCTGACATGAGGAGGGACATCAAACAGGCCAAGGATTCCTACAAGAGTAAAATGCAGGAATACCTGAAGGACAACAATCCATGTCAGATGAGGAGGGGCATCCAGGCCCCAAGCAACTACAAAAGACAACCCCAAGAAGAGCTATGTGAGGATGCTCTTCGTGAACTACAACTCTACCTTCAACACCATCATCCTTTGCATCACCAAACCTTTGCAATTACAGGTCCCCATCACCACCTGCTCCAGGATCAAAAAACTTCTCTCTAGCCGCCCACAGTCTGTGAGACTTGACCCCACCACTTCTCCACACTCACCACTGGTTCCTCTCAAGGCTGTGTTCTGAGCTCCCTAGTGTATGCCCTGTACATGTATGACTTCTCAGTTGTAACAAAGACAAGACAGTGTACAGGGGCAAAATAGAGAATCTGTCCCTCTGGTGCTCAGAAAACAATCTGTGTCTGAACACAGAAAATAAGGCAGATTTTCAAAAAAGTGATATCCTTGGTGTGGCGGGTCCGAGAATTTTCTGTGCTTTTTTTGAAGTACCGTGTTTTAAACAGGTCATCCAGTGAAGCGAGAGGGCAGCCAATGGTCTTTTAAGGAGTGGTAATGACCCTCTGAAGCTTCTTCTTCTTTGCAGCTGGTATACCATACACACATATGCAGTACGTCAGCACAGCCTCTATTGAACAGTGGTAAAAGGACAGCAGCAGTTTCTGTGGTAGGTTGTTCTTCCTGAGAAGTCTCAGGAAGTAGAGTCGCTGCTGTTCCTTCTTCCCCACTGCTGTAGTGTTCATGCTCCAGGTCAGGTCCTCCTTAACACCCAGAAACCTGATGTTGGACACCCTCTCCACACAGTCCCCATCAATCAGAAGTGGCTGATTGTCTGTCCTGTGCCTCCTGTAATCAATGACCAGCCCCTTGGTCTTGGTAGTGTTCAGAACCAAGTTATTGTTCTACCTGCTCAGTCGTTCCACCTTGTCCCTGTATGAAGACTCATCTCCCCCAGAGATGGGTCCTACCACCGTGGTATCGTCAGCAAACTTAATCACGATGTTGCTGGAGTGGGCGAGTGTACAGTCATGGGTGTAGAGGATGTAGAGTGTGAATGTGTGCTAAGCCCCTTGGCTTAGCACACAGCCCCGTGGGGAACGAGTGCTGAGGTTGGTGGTAGAAGAGGTGTGGGGCCTACTCTCAGCCTCTGGGAGCTATCTCTCAGGATGTCCAGGATCCAGCTGCAGATGGAGGAGGACAGACCCAGCTCTGTCAATTTGGACACCAGTCTGTGTGGGAGGATGGTGTTGAAAGCTGAGCTAAAATCCACAAAAAGTTGCCTTGCATAGCTCCCCTGCTGCTCTTGATGGTTCAAAGCAGTGTGGAGAGCTGTGACAACTGCATCCTCTGTGGACCTGTTAGCCCTGTAGGCAAACTGGTGGAAGTACATAGCCGGGGGCAAACATGAAATGATGCGACCTCAAACCAACGTCTCAAAACACTTCATGAACATTGGTGTAAGAGCCACTGAAGTAGTCATTGAGACTGGCAATGGCAGATGTTTTTGGAAGGGGGACAATAACAGAGGACTTCAGGCAGGGTGGGACAGTGGACAGGGACGGTGACTGATTGAAGGTCTGCACAGGTCTTCAGTATACGTCCAGTGACACCATCTGGTCCAGCAGGTTTCCTTGGGTTTACTTGGCTCAAGCGTGTCGGACCTCAACATTCTCCTCCTGTATGCTGCCTTGGCCTCTGTGATGGCTCTTTTCAGGTTACCATACTATACCAACTTTATTTATAAAGCACTTTAAAAACAACCACAGCTGAAACAAAGTGCTGCACATAACTGAGAACTAAGAAGTAAAAGGGATCATAACAAACAAACAAAAAAAAAACAGATTTAAAAAAAGAATAAAATAAAATAAAAGAACATAATTTAATTTCAACTCCAGTAAGACAGGTTAAATAGGAAATCTAAGTCTCGCTGAGGTCAAAAGCCAAAGAATAAAAATGGGTTTTCAGACAGGTTTTAAACGTGGACAGTGAAGGGGCCTCTCTAATGTGCAAGTGCGGGTTATTTCACAGTTGGGGAACAGCAATAGAGAAGGTCCTGTCTGAGCTTCCTCCTAGACCTCGGTACCTGCAGGAAAACAAGGTCAGCTGACCTGAGGGACCGAGAAGATGAGCAGGGGTGAAGAAGATCAGAGAGGTAAAGCATTGCAATTTAAACATTTTAAAAAACAAACATAAGAATTTGAAAATGAACACTATAAAACACAGAAAGCCAGTGGAGTGATGTGAGAACGGGTGATGTGCTCTCTTTTATGGATACCAGTTAAAAGTCGTGCAGTGGCGTTCTGAACCTGCTGCAGATGAGAAAGCAAGGACTGACTCACTCAAACATAAAGTCCATTACAATAGTCTAAGCAGGACAAAATAAATGCGTGGCTCAACATTTCAAAATGCTGCCTGGAAAGAAACGATTTCACCTTTGTCAGTAGTCTTAAATGATAAAAACAGAACTTTACAACAGCCCTAATTTGACCACCTAATTTAAAATCACTTTCCATCTTAAAACCAAGATTGGTAATAGTTGGTTGAAAATATGTTGTCAGGGGTCCCAAATCAGCAGAGGTGGACTCATATAGTCCAAACACTATCAACTCTGTTTTCTTTATATTAAAATGTAAAAAAAAATTCAGGGGCCAACCAAGCTTTGATATCCTTCAAAAAATCTAAGAGTGCTTTAATTGAGAAGCTGTCTTTCTGCTTTAAGGGAAAGTAAATCTGACAGTCATCAGCGTAGCAGTGGAATGCAATTTTATGCCTTTTAAGGATAGATCCTAGAGGCAATAAGTATAAGGAAGAAAGCAGTGGTCCCTGAATTGAGCCCTGTGGGACCCCACATGACAGAGGGGTGCAGGATGATTCTGAACCTAAAATGTTGACACAGAAGGACCTATCAGCCAGATATGATGCTGTATTGCTCTTTAGTGCTGGACCTGAAGGCTGCATCCCTCTCCTTTGCGCAGGATCTTTATTTCTTGGGTCATCCAGGGCTTCTGGTTAGGATAAACCCGGGTAGACTTGTTCACTGTGACGCTGTCCATGCAGTACTTGATATAACCAAGAACAGCTGCTGTGTAGTCTTCCAGGTCCTGGTGTTCAAAAACATCCCAGTTTGGTCCTTCGAAGCCCTCCTGGAGCTGATTTAGAGTACCTTCTGGCCATGTTTTTACAGTTCTTGTTGTAGTTGGACCCTTTTTTAAGAGGAGGTGTATCCTGGAAGTAAGAGCAGGGACAGGTGGTCATTCTGGTCCAGATGTGGTAGGGGCTTAGCCTTGTAACCAGCCTTGATGTTGGAGTAGACCTTGTCCAGGTTGTTCTCTCCCTGTGTAGCACACTTGACACTTGATTTATTTTAACTGGGGAACATTTGAGTTAAAAGTTTTAAAAAGGTACAAATAAATGCATAATATTACCAGAACTACACCAAAAGGTTGCCACTAGTAAAGAGGTGCATCTAAATACACTTTAAACATTTGGAAAATGAGTCCAGGAGGGACTTAGTTAAAAAAGTTAAAAAAAAAAAACACCAGATATTCTTGTCTGTTTCAAGTGTTTGATATTTTCCGATGCGCTGTCTGCCGCCTGGTGCGCATGTCTCACCATAAATTGGAAAAGCACTGGACAAATCATCAGGTCACATGACCCACTGGTTTCTGAAGAGCACTTTTTAGGCCCATTTTTCTTCATGCCCGGTGCAGCCATGTTGCTGGGGAAGCCGACAGGAACACACCCACCGTATGTCAGTCAAAGTCAGCTTTGGCTACCAGGTCCTACAGTGGATCCCTGCCTGCAGAGCTGTCCCCAGACGTTTAGAGCAGAATATACTGTTTTAACATGTTCTCAGTGGTGAAATAGTAAATTGCTGTCAAGTTTAGCCGACACTAGATTCATACAAACCCAGCTGGCTAATTGCTTCACTAACCGTGGTAACATGATGATTACGGATGAGGAAGTGATAACGGCTCGGCATTGGTTGAGCTGACTGTCAAGCAGTCATTTTAGAAATAAATGTAATACTTTTATTTAAAATTTCCTGGCGTGGTACAACTAGTTTTATTCTCTCTGAGTTGTCATGGATGTGAAATAAACGATTAAGACCAAAAAAGTTTTTTGAACCAGACTGTAAATAGGTTTATTTCTGCTCTAAAGTTGGAAATTGTAACACGGAGGTCAGTGGAGATGAACTTGCTTTTAGAGCCTCTAGCAGTCAGTCGAGGAACTGCAACAAACCGTAGTTCCACATGAGACTCAACCAGGAAGTTAGATGGCCCTGGTGTCTCACCTATGTACTCAGCATGTGCCTTTGTGAGGTCATCAGGCCTAAACTTCGCCGTGAGTGACGCAGAGAAAACGAAATCTGCGACCAAAACATGCTTAGTGAGTATTTTTTTCTGAGAGTAAGGCCGAAATATCTCGGATATTGCTCTCCAAAACTCTCTAAAACTCTCGGTACTCGAAGCTGCCGGGGATCGCTCAGCGTACATTCACTGTAATGTCCAGTGTATCACACGGTACACCATCAGAAATCTTTTGTCTTCTACTTTCAGAAACATTTTAGGAGTAACGGTAGTGAGAAGTTAAGGTCACAGATGTGATATGTGTGAGACACGCTGGTGGATCTGGTCTGTGGTCGTATTTCAGAACCCCTGGAGGCGCCGTAAAGATTGGTAGATGCGCTCAAATCTCTTTTTCTCTGCTCTCTGGTCTTTTCTTTTCAGCTGTTTCCTTCAGGGGTCGCCACGGCGACTCATCTGCTTCCATCTAACCCCATCCTCTGCATCCTCTTCTCTCACGTCAACTAACTTCATGTCCTCTTTGACTTCCGCTAGTTCTTGAACTTTCTAGGTATCTTAAATGTTCTAGGAGTTATAGGTACGAAAAGAATTCTGAAAAATCATACTGGGTATGATGGTCTCGAAGCGGTTTTAACTTGATCTCACTTTGTTTATGTTTTACAGTCTTACGAGCACTAAATTTGTTTATCACACAAGTTAAATGAATCACATATCTTTGAAGAAATCCGTTTCAGTGTTTTCTTGTTAGTCGGCACATGGCTTTAACAGTCTTGGGCTAATTTTAAAATCTAATAGCTTGATAAGATGCTGTAAGTTATTGTGCAGTTCATAATCTGATTAATCAAGTGATTGTTTCAGTAACTGATTGATTAATTAAAGATAAAAATAGTCACTAGTTGCACCCCTAGTGGAGACTGATCATTTAGCTTAACAAAAGACTTCTCTTACATTGCGCATGCACAGGAACCGCTTTACCAGGAATATGATCATTATTGGTAGTTGGCTGGAGTTAACCCTTGTTTGTCCTGTTGGAGTTTCTTTTTTTTTCTGGTTTATAAGCTGAACTTCTCTGTTCTTCAGTCAGTGACAGCTGCTTCAAGAACCTGGCAGAGGACCGGAGTGGTGTGAACCTGAAAGATCTAGTCCATGACCCGTCTCTGTGAGTCTCCAGAAAAACACAGATATACGAACGTATCACGTGTTACGCTAGCCGCTAACGGTACCTCTTCCCGCAGACTTGGAGGAGTCATCTCAGCCTACAAAATAGTTCCGGACGAGATCGACGAAATCAAGGTACATGTCTTTACTTGGAGCTCATCCGAAATGTGCACAATATATCCCCGCATCATTGATGTCACGGCGTGGGCGTGTCCAGCATGGTGCATCATGAAGCAGATTAACTCAAACTCGTCGGGCTACAGCGTCTTTCTTACATGTAATAAATGATGTCTGACAGGTGTATCTGTCTGCAGCTGTTTGTTGGGCCGTAGTGCTGAATGTGGGGAGGAGGAGCGGTGTACATGTTAACTCTTTTCTTGTGTTTAAATGTGTGCAGGAAACTCTTCTGGAGTGGTGCGATGAACAGGAGCTGAACCTCATCCTCACTACTGGAGGGACTGGCTTCGCGCCACGAGATGTGACGCCTGAGGTGCCAATACGCAACGGCACTTTTTAACAAAACTCAAGTTAAACTGACTTAATGAAGAAACAACCTTTAGAGACAGAAGGCCAGATTTACCAAGCTGAGAAAAAGGGCATTGGGTTACTGTCCAAATCCTAAACAAGTCCTCTGTGGTATCAGAGGTTTTCTGCTTTTGAGGCCTCTTTTACTGAAGTTTTGTCAAAGAAATTTTGCTAATAGGAGGAACAAAATGGCCTTGAAACCGGCTCGAACACGCCCACCGTATGTCAATCAAAGCAACTTAGCCTATGCTAATCTACAAATCTAATTAATATTACTCATTTTAATATTTCCTCATTTCAAGTGTCGCTACCAAAACAGCATACATGTCGAGGACTACCTGGGACCCTGTCGCTCAACCAGGTGCATCTGATGTACTGGAGGTGCAAGCAGACTTTCAGCTGAAGCATCGGGATATGATCCACTGCAGCTTCCAGCTCCTTTGACCAGCCTACACCGGAGGAGCTGCAGACATTTACAACGCAAGCTGCTGTTTTCAAATGGCATTTAGGAATGGGAGAAAACTCTGAAATCAATTCTGCACCTAGCCAAAGTTCAGTTAGGACATGCTGTCTACCCTACACTAAGCTTTGGACCTTTCCGGGCCGACTCGCAGTCAGCCAGTGGAGTCTGTTAGTTCAGTTAAAAGCACAGCAAAACATTTCCTCTTCAACATCTGAATGACTATGCTCTGTTAGGTCTTGATCAACAAACCTGCCGGTTCAGAGCTGAGTAGCAGAAGTGATGACAGCTAGGCAAAGGACAAAAGTTCACACCTTTAATTAAACATAATTTTGTTGCCTGATATAATTTTCCTTGATGATCTATAAAAAATGTAATTTTCAACATGGACCTCCATGGAAAAGTGTTGGATCCAGTTGATTAAGTGCACTTTTTTGTTCCTTGGAGCTTGTGGTCAAACTGGAGGTTATAATGTTGGGACTTCATATAATTTTTTGCTAGTGTGAGACAGAGCATAAAAGTCTGAGACTTGGTAACTATGGCCACCGTGTCCATCAAACACAGACAGTTTACTTAAGCTCCAAGCGTTGGAGCAGCACCGACTTTCAGTCTTAATCTCTCTGCAAATCCAGCGTCATACTGGGCTTTGTTCATAAATAGTTCTCCATGAACATTTGCTCCATTGCTGGCTGTGACCACCATCATTCACTGATCCATGGTCAGCCAACTTTCCCTCACACGCCAAAGCACATTTCTTTGGAGACAAAAGTAAAACGGTTCATAGCAGATCCGCGGGGATGGAAAACATACTTGATCCTTGCTGTGCTGTCATAAAATTTCACCTTTAAAACCGTCACTGAAGCTCTTGCTTTTAGGGACCTTCACCACCTGGAGAATATGATCCTCCAAGGAAACACTTTATCAACCCTCGATGACATCATGGAGAACTAACATTCAAAAAAAAAAAACCTCTCCAGAAGGAAGCGTTGGCATATGGAAAACTGAGCACTTTGAGCATAGGAATACTGCAGTATACGTTTACCTCGTATCTGAACCTCTGGTTAAGATTATACTTCAGGATAATAGTACTGTAGATTAGTAGAAAACGCAAGAATCTGACCACTTTAATGTTTGAATACATGTCCTACATCTGAATAAAATAAAAGAGTGGGTCTACACCACTACTCCACCAGCACAAACTGATGAGGCAGCAACTCGGTTCAGTTAAGAAACAAACAAATATATATATATATATATATATATATATATATATATATATATATACACACACACACACACACACACACACTATATTTTCTTCAGTGTGTGCAAATTTATTATACAACTACTGCTTCTATAG
>JAOWBL010069714.1:0-19184 GCA_028564865.1 Zenarchopterus dispar
TGTTTTATAAGTTCTTAAATGATGAAATCACAGTTTGAAAATGACATTCATTAAAAGTTGAAGTGCAGGAGATGGAGTGGGTGCCAGATTCTACCCTGAATAACGACAGGATTTGCAGTGTCTTCCCTCCAAAATCGTGTGGCAAGTATCCAGTCCAGGCTTCCTTTCCCACTCCTGCTGTTGTGGTCGTTGACCGTACAGGATTTCTTTTCAGTTTAATGACCTGAGTTTCACTTCTTGCAAAGCTGCAGTCTGTCATTTTAGTAGTCAGTTGCATGTTGCACTTTCTATAATGTGCCACCGTACTTGGTTCTGAGGATGACACTATCAGCTGTACCCAGAGACTATCCTCCAAGATGGTGTCAGGGTTCACCTGATGGAGCTTAGTAGAAGTGGGGTCATGCAGCAAGACAGTGATGCTGAACATGGAAGTAAATTCTCTACAGAGTGGCTTCAGTTAAAGAAAATTAGTCTTTTATAGTGGATCAGTCAGAAGCCCAACTTAACCCCTCACAGATGCTGTGGAACGACCTCAAAAGAGCCATTCACACCTGACATCCTACAAAGGTCTGAGCTGAAGCACTTACAGAAAAGGAAATGATCCAAACTTCTTTAGTAATGTTTTGCAGCTGTGCTGAAAGCACTTGCTTGATCTCAGTCATTGCTGGAGGCCCCAAGTCAAAGTCAGTTCTATCACTCTGAGGCACAAATAATTATTAATGGAAAAAATAATTTACATATTGGTTCAGAATCAGAGTTAAATGATCATGTGGCTCAAAAATTAGAAATGATAATATGACCAAATTACATAAAATACAACAAGACTTCTATCTTTGAAAAACAGAAATCTGATAAATAATACATAAATAAATAAAAACCCCAGTTTAATAATTTATTTTAGTTTAACTTGATCGAAATCAGAAAAAAAAACTTCCAATAAGACAGTTTGGTTTCCAAAATCTGTTGACCTTTTGAGCATCTTTTAACATGAACTTCTATCTCTCGTAGGTTTAACCCAGCTGACTCACAATGATTGATTCTGTTCTTCAGTCTCTCCCTGCCTTTTAACATGTCCCACATTAATGAGGGAATGATGAAGGGATGATGGATGGATGAATGGAAGGATGAATTATAAAACATAAGTGGCCTTGGCTGTTTCCATTAGTGATGAAGATGGAAGAATATGTATGCAACCACTCAAGAACACATTTCAGGATTTACATCAGGGACTAGTTTGGAGAAACATCTGCTCTTCTGCTGTCTATGAACTGATGCAAATGAGACAAATGATATTAAAGTGATGGTTTTCTTATCATCAATCCATCCATCCATTTTCTTTTGTTTATCCATGGTCGGGTCGTGGGGGCAGTAGCCTAAGCAGGGAAGCCCAGGCTTCCCCTCCCCAGCCACTTCATCCAGCTCATCTGGGAGGATCCCAAGGCATTCCCAGGCCAACCGACAGACATAGACCTTCCAGTGTGTTCTGGGTCTTCCCCGGGGTGTCCTCCCAGTGGGACATGCCCGGAAAACCTCAGCAGGGAGACATCCAGGAGGCATCCTCACCAGATGCCCGAACCACCTCATCTGGCTCCTCTCTATGTGGAGGAGCAACAGCTCTACTCTGAGCCCCTCCTGGATGACCGAGCTTCTCACCTTATCTCCAAGGGAGACCCCGGCCACCCTGCGGAGGAAACTCATTTCCGCCACTTATATCCGTGATCTTGTTCGTTCGGTCACTACCCACAGCTCGTGACCATAGGTGAGGGTAGGAACGCAGACTGACTGGTAAATCAAGAGCTTTGCCTTTCGTCTCAGCTCCTTCTTCACCACGATGGACAGATACAGAGTCCACATCACCGCGGACACTGCACCGATCCACCTATTCATCTCCCACCTCATTCTTCTGTCACTCCTGAACAAGACCCCGAGATACTTGAATTGCTCCACTTGAAGCAGTATCTGATTCCTGACCCAGAGTGGGGACCCCACCATTTTCCGACTGAGGACCATGATGAAAACCACACTGTTCCTCTTGACTCTGAGATTTGACTATCCTCTCCAGTACCATTGAGTAGACCTTGCCAGGGAGGCTGAGGAGTGTGACCGTTCTGTAGTTGAAGCACACCCTTCTGTCCTCTTTCTTAAAGAGGGGGACCACCACCCCGGTCTGCCAATCCAGGGGCATTGTCCCTTATGTCCTTGCGATGCTGCACAAGCATGTCAGCCAAAACAGCCCCACAACACCCAGAGCCGTAAGGAACTCAGGCCGGATCTTATCCACCCCTGGTGCTTGACACCCAGGAGTTGCTTTTTTTTGTTTGTTTTTTGTTTTTCTATCATTTTTAGTGAATATAATGTTTTCTGTCATGTAGCTGTGAATATAGGACCCAATTCCAAGAGACAGGAGGCTTGACCTTCCAAAATCAACAGGTTTAATCAAAAACACTACAAAAAGCAGGAAATCCACAAACAGAGGATTGAATACAAATCACTAGAAACTGAACAGAAAAACAGAAACAGCAAGAAACAGTAAGGACAAGCAAACGGCAAGGAATAAACTCTCACAGGGGTAGAGACACAGGTGCAAACAACCAGGCACAATGGGCACAAGGGAAGTAAACCAGGTCAATGCAAAAAAAATACAGACTTCCAAAAAAAAAAAAGGAACCTATCAAAATAAAAACTGTAAGCTGTGACAGTTTTCTGATAAAGTTCAACTGACTGAATTGAATTCAGATGCTGAGTTTGTTAATTAAGTTTGGAATTTACAATGAGAGGAGCCTTTTTACCAACTAACAAGACTTCTTAGGAAAAAAATCAAACCTGGAACACCTAACGTCTGACTTTTTAGTTGAGTGGGAAGATATTTAATTTCCATTCAGTCCCCCAAATGCTGTAGTTGTTATTAACTAGCATGAACTAGCATTTATGAAAACACTCCACAAGTAGAGTAAGGAAGCAGACCTTTCATTCATTCATTCATTCACTCATCCATCCATCCATAAAGACTTTTCTCCATGGAGCATTACCTCATTCCAGACGTGTGAAGGGGGCGTGATCAGGGATCCGGCAGCAGCTGCTGGAAAGAATGTCGTCCACTTCCTGGAAAACATTCCTGCTCGTATTGTTGTGGTTGTTTTAACAGAGTGCTATATTCCTGGCTTAGGCTTGATAATAAAAAAGTAAAAGCAGTGTTGGAAAATGGTTGTTCAACAAAGTTTTTACAGAATGATAAAAGGGTGGGAAAGTTGGGATCTTTGACTACCAGTAGGAAAGTGTGAAATGTGGGTAGGAGAACCACAGACGTTGTAAAACCCTGTTCCATCTAAAACCCTCCTGCACTTAAAAAATAAGAAAGACTTCAAAATCCTCCCAGTTTATCATCCAAAGAGCTGTTTTATTTGATGCTACTGAAACTCATTATGATGCTGTTCAGAGGGATAAACGTAGAGGTAAACATTGGATTTTTATTTTACTGGATGGAGCTCCCACTGAGACCTTCATGAGAACTTAAAGCCAACATCATGCATGTTTTGTATCTGTGTAAGCTCATAGCCTTTCACATTCCCACAGGCATGTACATGTATGTTTGTCCTGGAAAAGCACAGGGCGTGCATGTGATGGCTCACACGTCCCTGCAGGTTTGAGGAAGTGTGTTGGTGTGTGCATGTGCGTGTGCTGCTGTCCAAGACACCGATCAGCACAAACATCATCTATCTTTCCTGTTGTTCTTTCCAGAAACAAAGAACAGGGGAAAAAGCCAGCAGAGGGTTTTGTTTTTGCTAAAGGAGAGGAAAAATAAAACGAGGCCGCCCTCTCAGGGTGTGACAGCTGTGTTATGTCATCCAGTTGCTATGGTTACCAAGTGTGATCTTTGTGAGTTCATGACATGTTTTGTGCAAAGTGAGAAAGATGCAGTGCAGTTCAATGATGTGCTCACAACTGACATGCCCATAAGTGACACGCCCATAACCGTTCAGCCATGTGGTCTTAAAAAAGGAAGACGACTCATGTCAGAGAGACGCCGGTCTCCTCAAATCAGTTTTGGTAGGTCGTATATAATTATGATAGCAGCTGTATGAAAAATGAATGCACTGTTTGCTTTTTGAGCTGACTCTGAACTTACTTTTAATTTTTTGATATTTAATTCAATTGGATTTTGATGCAGTTTGTTTGAATAGTACCAAGTCACAACAAGAAACAGGTTGAGTACACCCCAGTTGTTTCAGTCAGATCCTCTATTTATATCTATCCATCCATTTTCTATACCCGCTGAATCCATTAGTGGGTCACGGGGGTCTGCTGGAGCCAGTCCCAGCCCATTGCAGGCGAGAGGCAGGGGTACACCCTGGACAGGTCGCCAGTCCATCGCTCCACTATTTATAATTACAATAAAATTTCGAATTTGTCGTGATCCATTTATAATTCAGTCCAGTTAAGTTAATCCCAATTCATAAAATAAAACCGTCTAAGGAACCAAAGAGTCTAACTGGAAGAAACCTCAATCAAAACCAGACTGGGAAGGAGAACATCTGCTTGAAACGTCTGCGTAGATGGACCAAGAAGAACCAGTTTACTACAGAGATGTTAAAGACACTAAAGTTTAAAGCAAATCTTCCAGCTTTGAGCTGCTGAGCTAGAATACTTCCTTCATCCATGGACTGCTACCATCTGTTCATCTTCTATCAGTCTCATAAAGTCATTCCTAAAGTTGAAAGCTCATAAGACCAAAGTTCACATTTCTGCTCATCTCATGTCCTTATTTTACCTGACATGAGCACCTCTCTTCTTGTTGCTCTTTGCAGCAGAGATGGTTTTTGGTATTTTCTTCCTGAGGCAGTCATCACAACAATCAGCTTCTTTCGATACTTTGGAGGTTTCTGCAGCCACACACAAAAATCTAACAAAGCTTGTTTTTTTGTACTTTTAAAGTGGAAGGGATTTTAAAAGTTTTTAGAGGAATGCTGAACTGCCTGGCTTTGTTTTCAACTTTTTTTCTTTTTGTTAATTCCTGTTTCTTCAACTTTAGCTGACCAGTCAGGCAGGAGTTAAATCTGTCTCTGATTGGTCACCGTAAGACACCAGAGCTATGTAGAGTATGAGGATGTGTTTGGATGGAAGCGTGTAAACCTTCAAGTTTGTACTTGGATACACCGTTAATGTCCTATAAGGACCTCTCTTCTTCTGAACGTCTCTTCTCCAGTAAGCTCCTGGAGGCTCAGTTTGACCGTACAATAATGACGCTTGTAATGACTGGGTTGAACTTAGATGGTTGTTTTCATCTTTTCCATATATTAATAATGAAATGCTTCATTTCCTGCTTTTGTAGCTTCACCGTTTCTAATCACCTTCTCCATCCTTTTTTCCCCGTCTCCTTCCTCCTCCTCCTTACCCCTTCCTACCCCAGTGTGCGGTACCGAACTTTCCCAGGCCGGCTTCTTCCTGCGGCAGGGCGAGTACATCTGCACCCTGGACTACCAGCGCCTGTATGGGACGCGCTGCTTCAGCTGCCAGGACTTCATTGAGGGGGAGGTGGTGTCTGCGCTGGGAAAGACCTACCATCCGCGCTGTTTCGTCTGTGCCTCATGCAAGTAAGATCACAGGGAGGTGGCGACGTGGAACCAGAAGCGGTTGTCATGAACTCGTCGTTCAGCAGCTTCTGTAGCTGTTCTCTGACTGGCTGCACCCACGTTACACCCTACTCTTTACTTTGTCGCTAACAGACTGTAATTTTCGTTTTCCACTGATGAAAGATATCACCGTAATCCTACATCAGACTATGAGACAGGAACAAATAATGCTTTTTTAGTTGTGACTTAAAGAGGAGGACAAGTTTCTGAAGGGTGGATGTTTCTGAATACCAAGTCCAGGAAGTTTGGATTGACTAGGACATTGGTACCTCTAGTGGGCCCAAACATCTTCAGAAACATCAGAAGGAATTGTCAAATAGGCTTTACCCAGCAACAGTGGTATTTTGAAGTTGCTGCTTGCGGTTGCGAGTGTTCTCCTCTGCCATCATCGATGCGTGTTGATGTTTGCACAAATTTGCACTGGATCAAGACTCGATAAAGTGAAAGAAGCCGTCCAGGGATCCCAACCATGCCTGCTTTGATGTAAGCTGTAAATTGAAGCTGTACTTTGAATCTGACTGGTGTTTGACAGATCCACAGACACCTAAGTCCAGATATATTTATGAACATATTTAGAAAGGGTTATTAGGTTAAACAACCACCAGCAGCCTGAACGTTCAATACCAGACATCACCTGAATGTGGCAGCTGAAAATGAAAAGACTTCGGTTGTGAGGAGTTGTCAGAAATCCCGGTAGCAGCTCCTAAAACACTCATACCAACCTCTGTTTCACAATCAAAGTCACTGAAATCATTTTTCTTGCTCTCTTGAACTTCACGTCTGCTCGTCTTGACCACGTCTGCATGCGTAGAGGAACTGGGCTGCTGCGATGTGATTGGCTGATTAGATATTAGTTGTAACTGGCTGGTGAGCAAATACTCGTATGAGATGGTTTAAAACCAACTAAATAAAAACATACAAAACAGTGAGCAGCTCCTTCAACTGATCTGAGGTTTATCCTGCCGTTATTCATGCGCGCTCAGAAATACTGAGTATGTTTTTATCGCTTGTTTGTTAGATACCAGGTGTTGACTTCATTTCAGTTGGGAATGATTGTTGTCTGGTAGTTTCACACACATCAGTATCAGGACCCTGGTGGAAGTACAAGAGGTTGTACTACACAAACATACCGTACACAAATATAGATCACATGAAGACACACCTGTTCCAGGCCACGTGCACGCCACTGCTGCCCGGAACGTGTGACACAGACTCGTGAGCGGTCACTCAGCCCACTCCCACAGTTCGTGTTAAGTATCTCTTTGAGTGGGCTTCGTCTTTCATTGCGTGTGTGTGTGTGGCCTTGTACGTGTGTGTTTGTGTGGGCTTGTACATGCGTGTGTGTGTGCACGCTTCTTCAGTCATGCTTTAGGGATCCCGTTGCTGAACCTGAGACCAGGATTTTCCAGCGGGGCGTTTGAGGTTTGCAGTGTGATCTTGCCACGCCGTGTACTGGTCTTTGGATAAATATCGCTTTTGTGGAGGCAAAACACTCGTTCTTATTGTGCGAAGTGTAAAAATAATCAGAGAGGGAATTCTGTCTGAGATGAGGCGTCTAGTGTGTGCTGCTCATCCATTCAGTCATCTGGTTGTTTTTAACTCTAATTTCTTTGTTTCACTTTTCAGCAGTAATTTATAACATAACCGTTCACCTGTTCAACAACCTCCACCAGGCGTCATAAATCTTTTACTCATTGCTCAAAAGAATGAATCTGCTTCCTCTGAAATGGACTTGGATTTCCAAGGGTATCAAGGGATACAAAATAACTCTGGATGCCAGCAGACAGACATGGAACCCTCAGAGGAATAAAATCTGTGATGCCAACCAGACTGGTATCAACAAGAGACATCCACAATAGCCGTAGTGGACTAGGAATGCTGGGAACTGTTATCAGATGAGTCACTGGAGAAAGCCCGCCCCTGCCTCATTTGTATGGTTTTGGTACATTCATTACTGGTGGAAGTGGCTGGGAATCGGAGGGGTACCAATAAAAATTTCTACTTGGAATAGCAGATCATAAAACTAAAATCTTGCAATCGCAAATTAAAGGAAAAAAAAGCTTCAATAATATAGATATACAGATAAAACACAGAAAGAAAAAAAAGATTCTTGGCATGCATCAAGCAGAGAAAACATCTAAGGTGATTGCAGAAACTGCTAAAAGTGGGTTAAGACCTGTCTAATGGTATTATTAAAAACTGGAAGGATAGTGGGGATCCATCTTCTTTGAGGAAGAAATGTGGCAGGAAAAAAATCCTGAATGATTGAGATCGGCGATCACTTAAACATTTGGTGAAATCAAATTAAAAAAACAACAACAGTAGAACTCAGGGCTATGTTTAATAGTGAAAGAAAGAGCATTTCCACACGCATAATGTGAAGGGAACTTAAGGGATTGGGACTGAACAGCTGTGTAGCCTTAAGAAAACCACTAATCAGTGAGGCTAACCGGGAGCTAGGGAGCATAAAGATTGGACTCTGGAACAATGGAAGAAGGTCATGTGGTCTGATGAGTCCAGATTTACCCTGTTCCAGAGTGATGGGCGCATCAGGGTAAGAAGAGAAGCAGATGAACTGATGCATCCATCATGCCTAGAATCTGAGAGAATCTTTGGGATGTGCTGGAGAAGGCTTTGTGCAGTGGTCAGACTCTACCATCATCAATGCAAGATCTTGGTGAAAAATTAATGCAACACTGGGTGGAAATAAATCTTGTGACATTGCAGAAGCTTGTCGAAACAATGCCACAGCGAATGTGTGCTGTAATCAAAGCTAAAGGCGGTCCAACGAAATATTAGCGTGTGTGACCTTTTTTTTTGGTGGGGACTTATTTTTGGCTGGGCAGTGTGTATATATGTATGTAAATATATATATATATATGTATAAAATTTTGCATTTCAGACCTGCAACACCCTTAACGTTGCCATTTCCTCTCACATTGCTTCCGCCTGGCTCCAAGGAGTTGACGTGATGAAGAGTTTCAGGTTCATTTTGATTTGTGAACTAGATGATGTCAGTCTGGAAGCTTCTTTTCTTCTGTGATAAAGCACATATGACCCCCATTTTTGATTCATCTGACCAAAATACACATTTGTGCTCTGTGATTGTCAACAGAGATGAACCCAGAGATGCTGACACCTCCTCAGGATCAGATTATTGTCAGGATTCTTTTTTTAAGATCACAAAAATGAAAGAAAAACAGGGCATTTCTTTAGTTCATACTGTCTGCAAGAAAAAAAGTCAAAATAAATACAAGAATAATAGTAGAATCAAAAATCAAGCATAGCGTGTTTTTTTTAAAGATTTATCATCAAAGACATCTGCTCATCTTTTCGCTCATGTGTTGTTGTATGTAATGAATAGCACCTCCAGTAACAACAGTTCAGTTTACACTGTAAGCAGGAGTGTTTATACATGGCTGACCTGTAATCTCAGTCCTCCTACATGTATTTATCTGACTCTGACAGCATGACTGCAGCTCTGCGGTTACATTTCCTGAACGTGGCATTGAGTAAGAGCTCTGCTGAGTAATCATCATCCTTCTGTACTGGGCAATGGTAGATCTATGAAAGCAGCACCCAGAAACAGCCAAGAGATGTATAAAAACCTAACATTCTCTTCATTCTTCTGTCTGTAAAGGAATTTACTTGTGAATGAAGCCAACGTCAGTGTGCACCAAGATGGAATAAAAATCACCCAAAAAACATGCATAAGAGACAGAAAGCTCACCTGCTGCTGTGTAACTGTGGAGTCAGGATTTTCTCTGACTCACGCTTGAGCGCATCAGGCGGATGTAGCACTAGTCTGTTCAGTAAGACCTGAGAAAAGTATTTCTGTATGGATCTGTTTATGTGCATGGCCTCATCCTGAAACAAGAAAAGAAACAAAGATGGGTGATCATTAGTTATGCGCTAGTTTGAAATCTTCAAAACATCTTGTTGTAGGCGTTCCCCATGGCTCCATACTGGGTCCACATCCTTTTTTTTTTGTACCCTTAATGCAATGTTTAGTTTAGATATTCCACACAAAGTTTACTGTATTCTTTCTGCAATACAATGTTAGAAATAAGTATACAGTCTCAGAAATATGTTCAGAACCATTTGAAGTCTATCTTTAACAGAGATCAAATTATAAAGCTCAAAAATCAATTACGGTTAAAATGTAGGAAGAGATTGAACCTTTCACCATTTACTTTCTGTATCTGTATCTGATTTTGGTTTTGTAAAGGATATCAGCACAGTAATCATATTACTCCACATTCATATTCTATTCTGGATCCAATCCCTGGTAATTCTTTGAAATGAACAGAAATTTAGCAATTTTCCATTTTATTTACTTTCATTCTCATATATTCTCTTTAATGCCAATAAATTCCTCTTAATTCCAATGAAAAGCATTCATATTCTAGAATTTCATCATCTAAATGCATTAATACCCTCAAATCTGTAAGTAAGGAAAATCCAGCATGTAAGACAGAAGATTCCCAAAGTTTTACACAAAATACACGTGGTGGCTATTTCTTTGACTTATGCTCACTAAATTCTCCCAACTTATTAAAATCCTCTGAAATCAAGTTAAAGTAATGATGATAAACCTCCTAAACGGACACCATTATAACTATAGAAACGTGTGAGTGGAAACCGCCCAGGGGTTTTTAATTTACAGATGATATAATAACTCAGCTGAGCTAATGAAAGTGATGTGGGACTTATTAAATAAATGATTTAAAATGTGATTGCCTCATCAAAATCAGATTTATTCACCTTGGTGCTTCGAAGGTTCTGTTCAGAGAGCAGATCATGAATTCTGGACACAGTTTGGCCTTTCTCCGGAAATGTCCCTTAAATGTGTCCTGATGATAAAATAAAGTCCTGCTCCCGACAGTTGATGGTGCGACAGCATCATCTGATGCTCGCAGAGCTACTTGGCATGGTTTTCTGTGACGTTTAGCAAAGCTTTGAACTCCGTGGTGGTCTGCATGAAGCTCCAGAACAGACAGGGGTCCTCTTCTGGGAACCCTTATCACCGATGGTGCAGCGCCAGTCAAAGCCGTCGTCTGATCCTCTGTTTTCTGTCTGTTTGCAGGCAACCATTCCCAGCCGGTGACCGGGTGACATTTAACGGAAAGGAGTGTGTCTGCCAAAAGTGTACCCAGCCTCTCCCTGCCAACAGCCCTGCACCCATCCAGGCCGTCCACAGTCAGTACTTCTGCTCTTTATAAGCTCAGACTGTGCAGGAGTCAGACCTCGGACTGATAATTCCACCTCTTTAATTGTCGCCTCCTTGAACTTTATTAGTTTCTTTGCTTTTACCCTCTTCAGACAGCAGCTAATCTTCCTGTGTGTGTGTGTGTGTGTGTGTGTGTGCAGACTGCTGTGGCTGCGGGAAGGAGTTTAAGAACGAACAGTCTCTCGTCGCTCTGGACAAACACTGGCACCTGGGCTGCTTCAAGTGTAAGGTGTGCAACAAGGTGCTCAATGCCGAGTACATCAGCAAGTAAGTTGCTCCGGTGACTAAAACCAGTAAAAGACTGCTTCGCTGTCACTGTAGCTGCTGGAGACTGGACTGGAAAACGTTCACCATCTTTGTTTCAATCTGGTTTCAGCATCTTTTTGTGTTAAGGTGGACATTTTTTCAAAAACACCTTTTCTGTGCTGGAGAGCATACGTTTGGATTTCTAATTCACTTCTTATTTAAAAAAAAAAAAGGTGCTATTACCATGATCCTGTCACTTTATCTTTGGTTGTGCTTTTGTAATTGTGACATGAACTACTCAGGGATGCCAAAAGAATTTTTGTGACAGCTGACAGTAAAGTGATATCACATTGCATAATATTATATCCCATCATATGTGTATGATCCAGTCGCAGCAAAATTATTTCTTTCCTCTTTTTTTTTATTCTTTGTCTTCAACTCCGAACACGACTTCATCTCATTTGGGTGTGGAGTTAAATATGAAAGATTAAAGAATTTGTCAAAAAAATGTCTGACAGGACTGCATGTGCTCCCTTCAGAAGGGGACAAAGCTGTAGGACGAATTTTCAAAAAGGCACACCCACGAAAGTGGAGGGTGGAGTCATGTGACTGACTCTGCCTTCTAAAAAGCAGCTGCTATGAAGCGGGCTGTAAAGAGATGGATGATAACTGAGCTGCTGTGCTGCATCTCTGTGGTATTTTATCAGAAAAAGAGCAGTTGAACATTTCTGCATGATTTTTTCTTAAAGTCAAGGGCTTCAAGAGTCCGTGACTTTTACTGACACATGATTTGTTCAGAGCAGAATTTCCTGAAGGAGTTGCATGTTAATATTCAGTGAATGATAATTGTGACCATTGTAATCTAATTTTTTTTTTTTATATGTAAATACTTCTGCTGAGTCAGCGTGGATTCTACAGGAGGCTCTGTTACGATGTGAAGGAAATATTATGGTCTGAATCATTTGTGTCCTGCCTTTTTGTCCTGTTTTGTCCCAACAGGGATGGGATCCCGTACTGCGAGATGGATTACCATGCCATGTTTGGCATCCAGTGTGAGAGCTGCAAGAAGTACATCACTGGCAAAGTCCTGGAGGTACGGCACCAGGACTTTACACCTTTTCATTACAGTTCAACTCTCCGTTTCAGCGGATCAGCAGATTCGGTGCTTTTATTTGTTTGCAGACGATATGAAACCAAGATATGTATTTTATTTCGCTGTTAATAAGCATTTAATTTTGCATTTCAGGCCTGTAACGTGTTTTAGAAAAGTTGGTAGGGGGGCAATCTAGTGCTATTGATCTTATTTAAAGCTGTGACTGTAATAATCATTTCACTGAAAAGCAGCATCCATGAAGGGATGAGTCTGTGAGGAACACAGATGGACAGAAGATCTCCACTTTGTCTACAAATGTGTGAGAAAAATCATCAAAGTGTCTGAGAAGAAAAGATGAGAAGAGATGTGCACACTTTTCCTTCTGCAGCGCAGAATTTCATTAAATCATTCGGGAATCTGGAGGAATTTAAGCAGACACGTGTGATCCGTGATCCTTCAGATGACCCCAGGATCAGGAACCTTCATCGACAGCTGGAGGAACCACATGGACAGGAGATCACGGAGGGAGATCAGTGTCAAGCTCCTCCATTAGGAGCTACAGTCACAAATGCCACTTAAAAGTTTACGGTGCAAAAACAAGTCTTCTGTTAACCAGAGTCCATGTCTCAGAACCTGGAGACCCCTGGGACGGAGGCTCATTTCCTCATCTGTGACGGCAGCATCAAAGCAGGAAAGTACTCCGAGATTTTAGAGCAACATCTGCTGCCTTCAGGAGCACATCTGTTCCCTGGATCTACAGGGTGTTTAACAAGACAATGTTAAGATGGCATTTTGCACACATTACAAAGACCCAGCGGAGAAAGAAGAAGGTACTGGACTCACATGTCCCCCAACTGAAAATAAGTGGAGAATGTTAAAACAAAAAAATGCAGTTATGACAAGCTGATACTTTAAAACACCTCGAGGTACGTTTGAAAGAAAAGTGGAAACAAAATCACAGAAATAAGAGCTGGATCTTTTCATCACTTGGTATCTTCAGTGTCAGAATACTTTCTAAGTGTCTGGAGAAGAAATGGCTGCGTTATGAAGCTGTAAAAGCTTTACTTTAGTCTTGCAGGTCTGATATGAAAAATTAAACAAGATAATGAGGAAAAAAGACATGAAACCACTTGTTGTCTGCAAATAAATAGAGACAAAGAAAAGGAGGCTGTATTTCGAGTGGGAATCTTTGATTGCTGTAAATGGAACTAAGATAAATGTTTTATGGAAATCTAAAAGATGGTTTGGATAAATGTTGAAAAGCTCACCAGAGAATTAATAAATGGGTAAAGTCAGGAAAACAGACTCTAATCCACTGTTTCCGAGTCAGTGCACAGGTGAGTGTGCACGCCGCCACACACACACTCATCCTCACACTCAGTCCTGCCTGGCTGATCCCGAACCAGTGAGCGCCACTCCCGGTCGTCCCGAGCAACAGAAGGAGATGTGACTGATGTCACCCAGAGTCATGCTTTTATTTTGAAATTTCTAGTGGAACCTGATCGGTGTTTGTGAAAGTGGAGAGCGTGAGAGTCTGTGGTGCGAAGAAAAGACGGATGGAGTGCTTGTTTTTCATCTTCATAAAAATGTCCTGTTGTTCTGAGGTCACGGTGCCCCCCTCCCCCCCACCCACCCAGCATCTGAGAACTTTCTCCTGTTCATCCCTCTCTTCACTCAGGAGAGTATCGTGTGTCCTGCGAACACTGAAACACATTCCACTGCCCTGATTTCTACCTGCCTTTCACTGCTCATGCTCCTGTGTCTCATTTCTGGTCAAACCTTCAGGCCGGGCTGCATTTCCAGCCGAAAACACCCCTGACCGCTGTTGACCTCTGTCTTCAGTCTCACCTCAGAAACAGTTCCCTTTGTCATGATTATGTGAGGATGTTACCTCATTTTACCTGGAAGGCGTCTTGTATCAGGATGTGTGATGAGGACTCGCACTGATCCGTCTTTGAAAAACCGTTGATCAGAGTTGTTGTTTTTTTTAAATTGCATCCAGAGTTTCTGAAGCAAAACTTGAACGCTTTAAAGGAGCTTTGAGCTACAGTCATAAGAGAGCCAGGGCTGAGTGGATTTATAGAGTGGGATATTAAGTCTTGTATGGCATGCAGACTCCAAACATAATAAATGCAGGTCCAACTCAGCGAGACTTAATCTTATTTAGAAGTGATGGGCCTGCAGAGATAGTCTGGTCTGTGGGCTTTAGAGGCAGTTTTCAGCACATCTGCAGAGCTTCTCTGCGCTTTGAAACGGTAACGGAGAGGCTGAGTGCTCAGAACTGAGGCGCTTGGTTCAGATCAAAGAGTTGGGAGTGTGGCGAAGCACTGAGTCGGTAACGGGAGCAGGCGGCTAAAACCGAAGCTGCGCTTCTTCCTGCTGCGAGGCGCGCTGCAGCAAAATGTATTTATTTCTCCCCGACTGTCGCCCGCTCTGTGTGAAAACCTCGACAAGAGTCCCCCTGCTCCCACGGCCGTGATAACACCACTAAAACGTTTCAGGGTTGACTAAATCTAGTATGCAGGATGCAAGAAATACCCAACTGTGTACTGCTTCTGCAAGAATTTCCAGTATGCAGCTGGCTTGTTGACCATACCGCGTCCCATAATGCAATAGGCCACCTCAGCCAGATCAAGCAGTCACATGGTTATGTCAAAGGGTAAATGCTTTCACCCGGCCGCCGTACTAGGGTGTAGTACATACTGTATACCGAACAGTTTGGTTAATATACTAAAAAAAAATGAATACATGAATTCCAAATCCATGTAATGCTAATTCTTTAAAACTGACGTAAATGAAACTTTAGGTGCTTTTGAAGCTCCCTGAAGTAACTTTTGTATTATAAGCTGAATTCCAAGAGCTGATACAGACGTCAGTGCAAAAGCTTTGTGGAGCCGATGTTATTCCTGACTGTCGTCATGGTTACTGATACAGCAGAACTGTTAAAGACGGAACTGGATATCGATGAAACGGCTGTTTCAGGTCAGTCTGGATCTTGAAACACTTTTGTAAATAGATCGAGTCCCTCGTCTGCATACATTAGTGGAGAAATCAGAAAATCCATTAAAAAAAAGAAGCTCAGTAGATTCTTGTTTGACCCTGGAACTGGTCTGGTTCCAGGGTCAAACATCCAGTCCTCCACCTCCTCTTTCTTGGCAGGCCATTCCTTGAATCGAGTTATCTCCTCCTCCTGCAGCCGCGGATTCCGACAGAGGAAGGGTTTTAGTACGGTGCTATCTTTTTTCCGGCCTTCTCAGTCTTTCCATGTTTGAATTTCAATCTGTTTCCGCTCTTTTATCTGTGGGACTCGCTGCTCTCTGGTCGTTTGCCTTGCTTCTTCCAGTCCCTGTTCTTTGTCCTGCTTTAATTTATTTTAAATTCAAGCTTTTGGCATCGAACCCCCGACTTTCTGCCAGTTCTTTTTCTTTCTCATTAAAACCTGGACGTGGAGTGCCCTCACTCAGTGCTTCCCAGCTCCGGTCCTCGAGCAGGTTCCCTGTCCTGCAGGTTCTACATGTGTCCCTGCTGCAGGAGACCCTGGTGGACATGTCCGTGTCATTAACAGACTTGTTCAGACCCTGAAGACGAGCTGATGACGAACTTGAGTTAGAATCAGGGGCTGAAGCAGGAAACATCTAAAACCTGCAGGACTCCGGCTCTTGAGGACTGAGCTGGGAAACGCTGGTTCCTTATCAGCGGGTCTGTGGAACCTCCTCTCTCCATCTGCTGCACATTTGGTCCCGACGAGCGTTCAGCTCGGTGTTTTCCAAGAATTAGGGTGTTGGCGTCCTGTTTTCTGTTATGGTTCCCTGTTGGGATGACGCAGCTGAAGTGGAGAGAACTCGGAGGAATTGTGTTTGTTCAGAGCGATGCCGAAGTGACGGGTGATGCTTTTGGCCGTCGTGGATCAGCAGACGTCCCTCTGAGGACAGCAGTGAAATACGTCCACTACAATAATCACTCGGGTTGCTCAATTTCTGACGGAGACCAGGAGAGAGAGTGTGTTTTAAAACAAGAAAAAGCTGCTGAAGTGTGAGATCACTCAACGTGATTTTGTTTTCTGACCTGAACTGTTTTCTTGAACAGAATAAAAAGAAGCTGCTTTTGGAAACTGTTTAACTTTGAGTTACATGAAAAACATCAAATGAATTAAATTACTTACAAACAAAACAAAAAATACAAATATGTTCCTGTCTCTGTCTTTGCCTCTGTCTGCTGTCTCTGCCTTTGTCTCCTGTTGTCTTCCATCTCCTTTCCTATCTCTATGTCCTGTCTGTCTTTTGTCTTTGTCTCCTATCTCTGTCTCTGTCTGCTGTCTCTGCCTTTGTCTCTTGTTGACTCCCATCTCCTCTCTCCTGTCTCTGTGTCCTGTCTCTGTCTCTTGTCTTTGTCTCCTATCTCTGTCTCTGTCTTTGTTGTATTCTGTCTTTGTCTCCTGTTGTCTCCCATCTCCTTTCCTGTCTCTGTGTCCTGTCTCTGTCTCTTGTCCATGTCTACACTAACAGCCTAAAATCTGCTCATGAGATGTTGGGGACCATCGGATGTCCCAAAAGACTGTCTCACTAGAGCGTTATTCCCTCGTCAGAGTTTAAAGCTCGTTCCTTTTATGTCCCAGTGATCTCAGCTTTTCCATGACGACCAGTAAAAATGAAACTAATTCTCCTTCTTCTCGATTAGAGGCTGTTCCACTTTTAATGATGAAACGGGACTGTTGGCGTACTTACCTTGACAACATAAAAGGTCTACAACCACGTCCTTCTTCTCTTGAGAGGTCTGCACTAGGTGGAGCCTTCGTAGCTAAGCATATCCCAAGATTCATTGCACAGCTGATGGTTAAACCCTTCCCCTCTCATCCCGACATAAATCATTCACCAGCTCTGGCACCCAACCATTCCCATATCCTCTGTAAACTGTACCCTAAAAAACAGAACTTGGTCCCAGTTGGACACAGAAATGTTACATCGCTTTGGTTCTGCCTTTGCAGCCTTCAGACTATACACCTCAATAGACTTGTCCCTGGCTTTGGACATTACTACACTTCTACAACTACAAACTACAACGTCTTGAGCGGAACCATTCTTGAATTGTAAAGGTACTTTTAAGACCATAAATGGGTGTGTTTGGGAGCTCCAATGTTTCATTTTGCTCCTGACGTTTGGGGCCTCACTTTAAACTGCAAGAAAAAGTCTAAACAAGATGGCATCTACTCAGGAAATCCAGAAGAAGACAGGGAGAAGAAAAACCGGATCGCAGGAGACGCAAGGAGAACCCTGCAGGTCTCCGTAGACACCGGCAGTGAAACACCAACCATGCCAGTTCTTGATAACAAGATTCCAGTCAAGATCCCACTGGACCTGTGGTTTCACAGGTCTGCACACAATCCACACCACAGCTCGAAGCCAATATCACAGACACATCCATCCTGATCCTGACGTCCCCTCCCATCACACGGCTTTGTGGATTCTCCAGCTCTGCAGCTAATATTTCACCCACATTAGGTCCTAAATGTGAACCCACAGAGTTCCGCGCGGAACGTGCATGTGAAGCGCCACTGCAGACTCACCATGAGGATGAACAGAGTTTCTCAGAAGCTTCAGACATTCTGAGTGGTGTGTTAAATGAGACATATTGTGACCCTGATTTTAAAAAGTTCTGATGGAAAGATGATGATACTGGTGTTGCCCCTGCACCGAACTGTTCGCTGTAGCCCCCGGTATCCCTCCACGTCACACTGGCGCCGCCTTGTGGCCAAACAATAAAGCATAATGTAGATTTGAATACATGGTGGTTCTTTGCCAGTTCCACGTGCAACCTTTAAAACCTTTTGTACTTTTGGTTCTCAGTGAGTGTGTTGGACAGCTGAAACTGGGATATTATTTAAAGAAACTACGGTGCTTTGTACCCTTTAATCCCTCACTGATATAACTCTTCCCTAACAGGCTGGAGAAAAGCATTACCACCCCACGTGCGCCCGCTGTGCCCGCTGCGAGCAGATGTTTGCAGAGGGAGAGGAAATGTACCTGCAAGGTGAGAGCCGACGCCCTGTTCGTCATCATAGCTCCAAACCTTGTTCATGTGGAGTTGCATCCTTCATCTGGTTCACACGCACATGCACTAGTGTTTACTCATGAACCCAGTGCATCATGGGTCTGAATGAATTCATGCAACGTGTTTGTCTGTGACATTGACTTAAATGTCCAACGGCGTTTTAATCAGATTAGTTTTGGGTGTAAAATTACTTCTTAACGTGTGAAAATGATTGCGACTCTGCTGGTTACTGAGATATTGGAGTCAGGACCAGACTCTTAGGTGTAATTTCCACTGGGAACAGGAGGGGGACATGCCCCCCACTCGCCACATTTTCCAAAGTCCTGGTCGTGCCCAAACCCCATACTCCTACGCCCCTGCAACCCCATTTTCAAGTTTGTTTATACATTTGTAATCGAAGTCACAATCGTTGGTGAGATACAGGACAAAGAGGGACAGACTAGACATGTCAACGGTATTGTGGACATTCTTGTGGGGGTCTTCCTAATATATTAGTAGAAATCTCTTTGTCAGTGAATACTGGCCTTAGTTAGTGAAGTTAGTTTTAGGTGGACTATTTGACAGACATTCATGACAGATCCAAGACGGTCTTATTTAGGGACCATCGATAAACTACCAACCAAAACACACACAGCTCTTTATGTTGTGTTTGAAGGCTTTTTATGTTATTAATTTACCCCCATGACCAGACTGTTACACACCATCCAACAATGTGAACTGTGATCCAGTTTCTATCTTTATCTCTGTAGGGTCTTCAATCTGGCATCCTCCGTGCAGACAAGCAGCCAAGCAGGAGGAGAAGAGTAAGGTGGGTGAAGGAGACCAACAAGACTCCAAAACCAGCACTAAACTGCTACAAATGTCCTCTGATACCAGCAGTAAACCACAAGTATTCTCTGAAACCAGCCTAAAACCCCTCAAAATATCCTATGATACC
>JAOWBL010069715.1:0-19184 GCA_028564865.1 Zenarchopterus dispar
ACATACATATATATATATATATATATATATATATATATATATATATATATATATATATATTCTTTTTAGGCATTTGAATTTTGCGTGTCATTGTAGTATCCTAAGCAAAAACTGAACAAAAACAAGAAAACACCTGACTAATAAGTCTTTAGCCAGACTAACATATTTACAGATGTGATGTTAATGGACTAAGAAAGGATAGTCTCCTAAATTTACTTAAAACGAAGAATGTTCTAACACAGTGTGAAAACTTTAGGACAGTGTGGCCTACGGCTTGACAGGAGCTGACACAGAAAACACAAGTTTCAGTCAAACAGCCTCCAGATATCAGTCTGGACATTAGTCCGAGGATGATGCAGCATGTCTGTGACATGTCCAAAAACTGGCAGTAAACAGCCTTATTGCCAAATAAAAACATCCAAATATATATAAGAAGCACAGCAACAAGACAGAGCAAAATAAAAAGATAAAATATCACTTAGTTGCCC
Source organism: Zenarchopterus dispar (assembly GCA_028564865.1). NCBI lineage: Eukaryota > Metazoa > Chordata > Actinopteri > Beloniformes > Zenarchopteridae > Zenarchopterus > Zenarchopterus dispar. The sequence goes on from JAOWBL010069715.1 coordinate 489, forward strand.
AGCCAAAAAAAAAGCTGACAAGTTCAACATTGGCCTTCCATTCAGTATTTTTTCTTACCAGTTTACTTGACTCTTGCTAACAAGTGAAAGCTTCCTTTATGGCATTTCCACCTCAACGCAGAACTTCAGAAGGTGCACTGAGTTGACGGACAAGCATAAACCGGGCCCAAGGGTGCCTTCACACCAGCCCTGGAGTCTTGTTCTTTTGGGGAGGTGTAAATCCACAATCTGATGCAGATGAAATAAGCAAACTCTGGTCCGGCTAAAAAAATAGCTCTCACACCAAATGCAGAACTAAAATGCAGGGCATTGTGGGTAAATACAACCTAAACAAACAGGTGTGATAGCTGGGAGAAATGTCTTGCTGTCAGGTATGAGAACAGGGTAAAAGCTCTGATAGAAAGCATGCTCAGAACAAAATATAAATCACTACTGCTGGCAAACACTCAAAAGAACAATAACATCCTCAAAGCAACTAGTGGAGAAGTTGTACTGTATTAGCCAATGAAGGGATGAGGCTTGGTCTTCATTGTTCATCTTGGCCTCTCCTTCAATAATTCGTAATGCAGCGCCACCACAGGTGAGGAGGAGAATAGGTTCTTTAGAAGGTTCAGTTCATTAGACAAAGTGCAGTGTAAATGACCTAAGATTTACCCTTGTCTCTCTTTTATTTCATTTCCCATTCTTTTTTGTTATTCTTGCCTAAGAGTTAACACCAACTAGAGTTATAGCCTATCTTGCTGTCACTCTGCATTCCACAAAAGAGTAAAAGAAACAGCCCAACATTTTCTCTTCCTCCAACTTAGTACAATGTATTATGCTATCTTCAGCACTTCTGCCATAATGTACACTCAAATAGTAGTAAGATGGCTACTTTCAGGCTAAAAGAGCTGGCTAGCAGTGGTGTTTTTGTTTGTGTGACACATTAAATACATACAGTTTTGATTGATTAATTTGATTGACATTTCCATAAGATGACATGTTCTCAGGTGAGTGATCCAAGTTTGACAACAAAGCTGCATAATGGATTTACAGGTCAATATGAGTACACCGTGCTATTTACAGTAAACATCAAGGACATCAATTTTCAAATTATCATATCAAGCTGTGTTGTTTTAAAAAAAACAAGATAAACGTATGGGACAAAATAAACTATCTTCTCCATTTCTAACAGCAGTATCTTAGAAGGCTGTAAGGGATTATTGCTGCACTATGCTGGCCCTCAAGAAAAGACGGGGAGACAAAGTACTTTGTAGCTTTGAGTCGAGGGATGTGTAGTCTGAAGCAGCTACCGCCGAATTCTCCTACATCTCCTACGATGATGAAATAAGAACTGAATACAGAATATGCCGAAATAGCTCAGGCAAGTTTCATTCCCTCGACTCCACAGACATCATATTGCATCATCAATAAAATGCTTATATTGGATCAAGTCATGTTATCTCCAAACAGGCCTGCAGTCATTCTCTTTCATTCACAGTCACTTTACATTGTAGAAAGATTGAGCTCTGGTGTATTCGAAAAATCACTAATTTTCAGTTAGTTCTCATTAGTTTTTTTCTTTGTGTGACAGCTGACAGCAGCATTAAATCTGACTAGTGCGTGTTGAGTTATAGTCGTCATCCATCAGCTGTCATTTATGAGATCAAATGATTCCATATTGTTTTCCACACTTCCTGCTCATTTGTGTTTGCTCGCGATGTAGAGCAGCATCTGAACCTGCCTTTGTCTATCTCTAACACACACACACAAAGCTTTTCTGACTGAAAACAAAACATAAATGCCACCATGTGCACCAGGTTTGCACCCCAGGGACAAAGAGCAGAGCAGACAATGAGGAAAAGACACAGTTATCTTTTTTATCTGCATAGAAGTGTGTGGGCTTTTGTCGACGCAGGGCACTGCTGACCTCCCTGGGCCAGCAGCAGTGAAGATAATTTGGCATTCATTTAATCTCCCTCGAGTGACCTCACAAACCCATTCAACCCTGCCCGAAAACAGTCCATATCCACCAAGTGATGTATAATTACTGTCACCGGTCATAACCCAGGTCAAAACTTTGCTTTGTGCAGATGGGAAATCAGGCCAGGGATGTACAGCTGTGGCTGTCTCATTTGGCAAGTGAAGTGCTTGCTTCTCTGTCTGCATGGAAGGTCTGAAAAATAAAAATAAAAGTGAGATGTAGCTGAGGTGGAGAAGAGAAAAACAAGAGTCAGATACCGACTGAGAAGTTGGGTCATTATACACATGATGTTAACTGTCAAAGCTATTTTTTCCCTGCATTTCATCCCTCTGGTAAGTTTGTGTTACCCCAGCTTTGTATTATACAAAGATCCTTGTCATACATAAAATTAAATACTTTTTCAGATCAGACAGATAATAATAAGGAATTGTTGTCCCAACCCCTGGTAAAGAGGAAAGACAAATTAGAATCAATGCACATTAAAGCATGCAACCACAAATCTGAAAAGGGAGGGATGTTACAAAACAATCCAGAAGAAATGAATAACTGACTCACTAAAAACAATAGTTTTACTTAGTTTTCTTTGTAAACAATATGAATGTATGATACGTATTCAAGTTTTATCTTGCCAACTTCATTCATTTTGAAGATTAAAATTCTTTTTCTTCCCTGTTATATTTCCATTTACATGTACAATGTTTTTCTACAACAACTTTATGTGAGGCTCCTCTCAGGGTGCCATTGTGTGACCAAAGTCAAATTAAGAATCATTTACAAATAGATCTCTATTCAGGAATCATTGAAAGGTGCGTATAATGACTCTTTTGTCTTAAATTACTTTTCAGCCATTTTTATTTTAAAAAATATAACATAAAAATGCAGTATCAACTATCAGTTTTCAACAGTAAGTTAGAAACAAAGCCTTTACTTTGTCAGCAAACTCAACCTGATGATTACATAACGGGATTACTCAGAAGTTATGGGTGCAGAGCTCAGCGTGATTTATGTTTGTAAGTTGAACCACCAATATATGCCCACAATAGAATGTGCACTGTTAATATTTCCTACTACCACTACTTCTTTACAGTTTTAATATTAGGAATGACAGATTGCTAGTTTGATAGACCAGACCCACATCTAGAATATAGGCTTTATAAAACGTTAAAAAAAACAACAACCAGTAGGTCACGTGACCCACTGGTATCTGAAAACTGGTTTTGAAGGCTATTTTTCTTCATACGGGTCCCAGCCATATTGCTTCAGAAGCTGATGCAAATACACCCCCCATATGTCAATCAAAGCTTTCCTCTCAGCCCTGTCAGCTGAACCTTGCTAAAATATCTGCAGAGTTGTCAGATGTTTACAGCACATGTAACATGTTGTCTCAATGACAAAAATCAAATATGAGCGTTGGGATTCGCTGATGCTGGGTTTATACAAACGAGTGGTTGCTTCACCAAGTGCAGTAGCATGAAGATTCCAGATGAGGAAGTGATAGCTGCTGGTCACTGGCTGAGCCGACTGTCAATCATATTAGAAATGCATGTAATGCTTTACATAAATTCTCCTGGCGTGGTACAAAAAAATTAAGTCCTGTCAGAGTTGTCATGGATGTTAAATCAGACAACTGAGACCAAAACGGTTTTTTGAACCAGGCTGAAAATGTTTCTAATTCTACTCTAACGCTGAACATTTTAAAATGGACATCAATGGAGACTGACTTGCTTCTGCAGCCAGCCTCTAGTGGTAAGTCGAGAAACTACAACAAAACTCACTTCTGCATAAGCCTCAGTGTAGAAGTGAGTTGCTTGGTGCCTGTTTACAATTAGGCTACAACGTTGCTGCTCTGTTGTTGTCGTGTGAAGCCCACACTGAGACTTCCTCTACAAAGTCAGTTTGACTGGTTCACTATGACTTTTGGGCATGTTTAATGATCTACAACGAATGGTAGCTAAATGCGCCTGCAAAGCACATTTGTATTTTCTTACAGTACATCAAGATTTATAGGCTAATAGATTGCTGTAATGTCAGTAAAAAATTCTGTTGCTCAACATTTATCAGCTCCAGTTCACATAACATAAGGTTTACTTGTTCCATTGCTAGGTGAAGCTACATAAATGAATTAAACTAAAGGACTAAACATTGAAGAAAATAACCCACATTGCCTCCTAGTGTTTGGTGTTGTAATTACAGAATGACACAAAGAATAAAGAATGAGCATAAACTATAACAGGTCCTATGGACACATATAGTTGCCATTTAGAACCATAAATCATGCTTTATCATTGCTCCAAATATTAAGAATGATACTGTGCTTTTCAGTATTTGACCAGGGCTTTTGCTGCATCATAATTTTCTCCGGTTTTTTCGTTAAACGCAACAGCTTTTAAAGTACACCTTGACACCCCTACCCTCACTACAGGTGCTCAAAGTTCTTATCAGTTAATGTGCTCTCAGAATTATCAGTGTTCCCATGTGACTAACTGTGCTTAGTGAGTGGGAAAGAGCAGCAGTCAGTCATTCAACTACCTAACATATAGGGGAAAAAAAAGTACAGTGATTTTTACACTGACTTGTTTGCGCACATGAAAGTCAAGAGTAATTCTCTCCCTGTTTCAGTTCGCTAAGATACAAATACAGCACTGTACATCCTAGGTTTGTGAAAAATATTATCTTTGGCATGTTTTTCTCATCTGAGATGACTGAAAAAAGACAAAGGTTAAGTTCCCGTTGTGCAGCACTACTTTTGTAGCATGGCTGTCACAATGAGAGAAAAACAGTTGTAATCTGCTGCAGTTCTGTAGAGAATGTAAGTTATTATGGTCAAGGTTTTGCACTGTAAAATGATTTTATGAGTGGCTGAATGTGGTTCCTAGAAAGAAAACCTCAACGGAACAAAGTCTAAATCAGCAGGTCAGATCTTGAAAAAGGGAAAAAAGTAAATTGGAACTGCCCACAAAAAGAACAATCAGTAAAGATGAATGTTGTACTCTGTGAGAAGGAACTCGCTTTTCAAATGGGGTATTTAAAGTTAGACGCTTTATCATCCATGTGTGGCATATAAAGAAGCTTGTAAATGTATAAAAGGAAAGATATTAAACAGATACTTTTCTTGCAGTAATAGCTTCACATAACATGAAAGAAAATGAGACTTAAGAGAGACCATATTCAAGTATCATCAAGGTCAGACATGGAGAACCTTGTTGACTTCATCTACAGTGCTTTTGCATTTATGGTGCTTGATTGTGCACTCCTCTAATTAGACCTGCAACCTTACTGCAGCTATCAACCCTCCCACAGTGTGATGCATGTTCTCTGCAGTCTAGACACTCTCTTTCCCTCTAACACACTTCTTCTGCTCACCTTCTTTTTCTTTTTTGTTTCACTTCCATTATTGTTCAGTCTCTGTGCATCTGCTACTCCTTGGTCTCTCTGTCCCTTCAGAGCTGTCTGTCTTGATCCACAATAATGTTAATCAAGTGTGATCTATGTTCTTTAACACTCTGAACTCTCTGTGAATAGCTTTCGCTCTTTGATTTGCTGCTCTTCATCTGACTGAAACTGCCATTCGATCTCTGCTGTTGTGCAGCTCAACCAGGTCTCGCCTCCTCTGTCACTGAAAAGGGAATTTCACTGCTAATCAACAGGACTGCCTACTGTGTTTACCTTCTAAAATTGCTCTATGCTGCTTTCAGTCACAGAAGCAGCAGCTGCGACCATAAGCTGGCAGAAGTAGAGCAAAACTTAGTTTAACTTCTTCCTAGCGAGCACTCCAAAGGCAGATGACACAGAGGTCATTTAAGGTATTTTTAACCACATAAAGCATGATAGGGTATACACATGAAGCATGAACAGGAAGAAACTCAACTTCAAGGCAAAAAAGAAAGATCAATTCCACTGAAACAAAATACTTGAAACACCCCACTGCTAAATGAAGACATCCTAAAAATATGAGAATGCAGCATTCCTCAGAAAACAGAACTGGCAACCACCTGATATTTTCCACAAACAAAACCTTGATGTCACATGTGTGCGGAGATGACATGTACTAAGAATGTATAAGAATCACCAAAAACTCAATGAGTAAGCAGTTGGAGATGAGCAAAAAAGAAAAAAAAAAACACAACTTTTTACAACCCATCTTTGAGCTTGATCTTACCTTTGATGTTATCCCACCATCAATCATATTCTAGTGAAAAACTCCACTAAAAATACACAATGCTATGTCTATGTGACACACCAAAAATCATTTTTGATCTCGCACACCGTTTCTGTTAGCAGTAGGAGTGTAAATGCAATACCAAGCTTTCATATTTCAAACAAACAATCTTTGTTTTCATTGGCTAATGCCTGAAGTTTAATGCAAAACACATTATATTATCTTTAAAAGATGAGCAACTTCAAGACCCCAAGTAGAGCAGTTGGTAGAGCAGCCCCTCCACATACAGACCTGCAGGTTCGAATCCCAGCTTGTCACTCCTTACTGTGTGTCTCCCCTCTCTCTCTAACCAAGTTTCTTGTCTAGCCACATTCAAAATAAAGGCCACTAGAAAAATCTAAAAACATGAACAAATTTGTTTTATTAGGTCTTTTTTCACAACTCAGAAGTCAGGTTCTCTGAAAGTGCTTAATAGCTAAAGTGACAACTAGACACTTGGCACTGCAGACTAATGCAGCTGTCACTCAAAACGGCATAAACAGCAAACATTTGCATTAACAAGTTGACATTATGCAGCCTGTGTTAATGGTACAGAGATGTGTACACATCTGACCTCCTAAATAGCCACATTTTTAAGAAAATTTGAATCAACAACAATAGTTTTGCGTGTATGTTGTGTGGTTTTACCCACAGAGATGAGCGGGCTGTTGAGGAAAAATAAAAATGTAAATCTAGGTTATCTTTGAAAAATATTTTTAATTTTATGACTCGCTGCTGGTCTCCTAAAGGAGCAGCTCACTGTCAAAACTCAATTGACAAATACAGGAAATTACTGCTGAGAGGGAAATCTTAGTTTTTTAACATTCTCCTACCAAAGTTTGGAAAGATTTTAATATGGACAGATAAAGTGGGATTTTCTTTTCATCATCTTCCTTTAGCTGAATTTAGGGGAATGATATCAAAGTTTTTTATTCTAAAATTTCCTGCCATAATGAATAACGTAAAAGTTTGGTAGGTGTTTGAATCTACTGCAGGCTGTCTTTTGCTCACTTTTAAAGACTATGGGCAAAAAAAAGAAAAGAAAAGAAAGAAGGAAAGAAAGAAAGAGAAAGAAAGAGAAAGAAAGAAAAAAAGCCTCTGTTTAATGTCAAAGGGCAAAAAAAAAAAGAAAAAAAGAATTAAACTGGAAAAAAAGCCTAAACATGTGTGAAGTCTCATGGAGAAGTTTTTTTGTTAAGCTTTAACTTTTTCTTCATACTGTGTTTTTTTTAATTCTGTGATTCTCACAGTTTTGCTTTTTTATTTTAACTTGGAAACCACACAAAACTACAAGATTTACATTTGAAAGAAAATGAAAGAAATGTGAGACCTCTTAAAAACAAGATGACCATTTACTTATAATATAATTAGACCATGCAATTCCGTCCCTCATTAGTTCAAAACAACATTGAGGATAATTGTTAGGAGACAGAGATCAACAACCGTACTGAACGTCTCCCATGATTCCTCATGACAACACGTGACTGGCTATATTTGATCCTTTATTATCTACTAACATTTGTCCTAGTTGTATAGAGTTTTAGTGGCAGGATTTTTGCAAGTGAGTGAAACAGAAGTGAGCTGACCCTAGCTCAGGTGGATGCAAGTCTATTGGCGTCCTTCATCATGATCTATGTCCTAAGCCTTTTTCCAGTGACTAGACACAGGTGATAAATCCTGCTTAAACTTTGTCCTTCCTCTTTTCACTGCAAGACAGGGTGCATGATGGACTGTGTCTTTCTGCTATACAGTCCGCCATCTTATCACTTCCTCATTTACTTCACCCATCCCTCTTTTTCTGTCCCTCACCCTCTCCTCTTCAGCACTCTCACCATGCATCACTTGCCCACTCTTATCACTCTTTCTTCAACTTTTATCTCTGAAATTCCACTCTTATCTAATTTTTGCTCCTACTTTAGCTTGATTTCTGTCCTCTGTTACTTGAACAAAGGAAGAGCTAGTGTAATGCCAACGAGATGTTCGTTACATGCTAATCAGCCTGTTAACCAAATTCTTCAGTTCCTCTTTTTTTCTCTTCTGCCCTTCTGTCTGACTTTGTAATTAGATCAACAATCTAGCTAATTAGTTTCTTATTGTATATCATCTGTCAATCTATTCCCTCACTTACCTATTTATGATAAATAAATACATATCAGGGAATAGAAATGAACACTTGTTCCAGCAATTGTAAGAGTTTGATATATTTCTACAAATGAAACAAAGGCAACAGGAAGAGTTTTGTGCTGGGTATGTCATATGTTCTCAATGTCACCATCAAATTTCAACACAAATCTTCAAAAGCTTTTTTATGTGACAACTGTGGAAAGGCATGAACTCTTTCCAGGATAGCAATAATATACTTGCAAATTAGTGTTTCAGATAGGAAGTACTCAAAGTTAACTAGCTGTCCTTGATGTTTGCTTTAGTTCTGAGGTACCTTCATTTACACAGTTTTCAACAACTGTAATGTGCAAAATTCCAGGCCTTCTAGTTTTTTTGTTTTTTTTTTTCTTCATTCCTTTGTGGCCCTCACAGGTGTGTGTTCGTTTGAGTTTTTGCAAGTGTTTCCCTGGATCCCAACTGGCAGAGAAACACAGCAGTCCAGCCAGTATTTGTGAATCACTTCCATTCTAGTCACGGAAAGTGGTCCCACCAGAAATGCTGTAGCCTGTTTTCAAAGTCTCCAAAAGCAGACGCTACAAATTAGAGGTTATCTTCAGTGTTGTGCTGTAAATGTGAAGTTTGACAATTGATGCTGACAGAAATAAAATATTTTTTGTTGCAATGAATGAGACTGGGAATGCCATCGATGGTGAGGCTTGACATATCTGGGGAAGAAGATGGAGCACAAACTTTGTCACAGCCACAGAAGAAATTTCAGCTATCGCAAATCCACCATGCCGGTATGATAAAATGAACACCATGTGAACCTTAAGGACATTTGTCAATTGAGAAAGAGTTTTGTCACTTTGGCTTAGGTGGAGCAATCCACGGACAGTGACCAGGCTAAACTGGATAAGTGGGGGCTTTGTCATATGGAGTTATTAAATGCACAAAGAATGGTATATACTCATTTATGAACCTTTTGGGTTCACAGCAAATAAGATAAATACCTAAAAGTTGTCATAACCCTGAACTAGTTTGACCATTAAATAAGCTTTAAGGGATACATTTTATTGAAGAAATAACATTTTCTGTGTTCAAGTGCATATATTTTCATCTTTGAAATGACTACTAACTCTAAGATTCCCACTGTGTCTGGCTGCCTCAGTCTGAAACTGTTTCATTCAATTACATTTTTTTTCCTGCTCTGGTTTACTCACTATCTTCCTTTTATTTTTCCCTATATTGAATTCTTTCCCAACTGTTGTTCCCTACTTTTCTCTATTTCTATTTAGCTAGCAGAGAGAGAGAAAAAAAAAAAAGAAACACTGGCCACTATCCAGTCTGGCTGGTGAGGGAGAAGAGATTTCTGTGTAACAAAGGACAATGAGGAGTATCATCACCTGGAAATAACTTAGCTTGGACCTCTGGATGTGTGTGTGTGTGTGTGCTAGTGTGAGTGTGAGACAGAGAGAGAGTTAAGGAAATAGTCCAACATGCTTGATTACACTTCAAGTAGTCAACCAGCCACTGCAATCTAGGAAACTACGACCTTTCAGTCCCACCACATACAAAGGTGGAGAGGGAAAGAGGGGGAGAGAGAGGAAAATGATGGTGAGTCACACGGGGAGGGAAAAAAAGAGCAGAAAGAGCCGTGTTATCCACATCAGCTTTACCTTCAGTTTGAAATTTCAGTCTGATAGCTTCCCTTTACTTTCACCTCTACAGAATGAAACTTGTGACCCCTGAGCCATGTCAAGTCATTGAAGACCGTGTCTAAAAATAGGTGTTTACATTAAATACACCAATCTAAGATTTTTTTAAAAAAAAGAAGAAAAAGAAGTCTTTTGTTGAACACCTTTGGTCGCGATGTTCTAGGCATGCTTTACCCACACTGATGACAAACAGGAAACAACCAATTCAGCAGATTTGAAGCATGAATCCACCAACATCGCTGTTCCTTTTAAGGATGATCCCAGGACCCCAGGACTGTGACCAGCTTCCCTGAAGGTGGCTGTAAGAGGAGAACTGATGAGAAACTGAAGAGACAGATAATGTGAATGGTAACCAGAGACCCCCGAATAACTTCAAAAGAGATTTGAAGGTGAACTTGCAGGTCAAAGAACATCAGTGTCAGTGGTCACAGTTTACTGGTGCCTTTGGGTTTATTCTTTTATTTCACTCATTTCTTGTGTCCTGTGTTGCTGCCTTTATTGATCTGCATGTTTTGTTTTTTTTGTTTTTTGGTGCAACTTTAAGAACATTGGGTCTAAGGTGTCAATGAGCTCATTTGAAACGGATCAGCGCGTAAAAAAAATGCACTTTTCAGTTTAAGTCTCTCTAGAGTAATTTTCTGTTTTAACATTTATAAACATGTGAAGTGCTACTGTCACTTTTAGAACTTTAAAGCACTTTTCTGCTAAAGAGCTCAAATCTTTTTAAGAGAGCTACACCAATTATCACGCTTTCAGAACACCAAATGTAGTTTTATGTATGTTATAAAAGCAATAAATAAATGTCTAACCTTTGACAACATGGTTAACTAGGCAGTTGACCAGAAGAGGCTGTTGCGCAACACCTTTAGCTGTTGCTAAAGAAATACATAAGAATGACGGGGAGAATCATTAAAAAACAAAAGGTGAAAAAACTCACCTTTTGTTTCAAAACAGAAAAAACTGATAGTAGAGAGAACGGGTGGGAGATGGGGCCTGAGCATTAATTGTGTTGAATTATTCAAGTGTCTCTAAAGTGGAGGTTCACTAGAGCATTTCTGTCTTGTGTCTGTGTGTGCGTGTGTAAAAAAAAAAATGGAAAAAGAGAGGGGGGTGGGGTTGAGAAAATGTGGATCTGCTACAATGATGTGCATATATCTACATCTGTTTGAGGTGGTGATCTGGTAAGAGTGTTTTCTCATTGACTCTGCGATATCCAGTTAGTGTCCTCCAGAAGCAACTGCTCAGTCTTCATTAAACAGAGCCGTGTGCACGTGTCAGGTTACACTGCGCTTGCAAACATACTGCACACACGCACACACACACTGATGTGGTACACACAATCAGAGTCTTTATTAGTCATCTCCCATTGATCAGCTGCCTGCTGCATTTGCCCTTCAATGCCAACTTATCTTAGGTTTTCCATCTGTCTCTGTCTCTCCATCTCTCCACCTCTCTATTTCCTGGGTGTAAACATGGTTTCAGTTTCACATCTGTCAACCAAGCTAGCATGTCTCCCAGCACCTCTCTTCATCAAAAATGACCTTCTATATACAACTTTTACTTTCTCAGCTATTAATCTTCCTCACCAAAAAAAGAGCAAAAAATAAAAAACAAACTATATGACAGTATCAAAGGTTTTACTTTCATCTCACTTGTTTGATTATATGAGAGGAATAAACTTCAGCACTAAAGTTTTTTTTTTCTTTGTCTTTAAATTAACAAAACTTGCTGTTAACTTTGGAGGTATGACAGTGAGTGAATTTTATAAATTACTGGGTAAGTTTCTTGCTGGAATCAGGTTTATTTGTTGACAATTGTTAGCAGATATCTCCTTCAGCTTCTTATGAAGTTTTATTTTATATCTAAAGATGCAGACACAATTTTTGGGATAGTGTCATGGCAATTCTAAACTTGCTGCTGTTTTTAAAACAACAAAATCTGAAGCTGTGAAAATTTCTTCAGTTTCACATTCTTACTTTGAAACTACTAATTTTAATTTATTTTTATTTTTATTTTTAACTGTGGACCAGTCCAGTTTTTACATATTCTGGAGAAAGAAACTGCACTGTATGTAAAGTTGGCTGAACTCCAAGACAAGGAAATGTGGAGAATCACAGTTTAGTCAATGTTGTGGTCACATTAACTAAGACTACATCCACATGGTTTTCTTGGTTGATATTTTATGATCATTACAAGAATTTCACTCACAGGCTCACCTTAATGGCAGTTTACGTCAGCATGGAAACAGAGCAGTTATAGCTCCTCACTTTGTTGTTATTGGTATCTGCTGCTAAGGAGCAAAAATGTGTATTTAATGACACTGCAACGCACGTGCAGAAAGAGCGACATTACAGGACAAATCTGTAACGAGTGTTGTATATCACCATAATTTTCAACCTGTTTTAACTCGTGTAAGCACATCTGCTGAGCAAGGCTTTATGACATGGTGGTGCTGAAATGTGGAGGGAGACCTTTTCTGACATGGAATTAAAAACGCACATGTGCACGCAGATCATTTGTGGATGTAGCTGTGGACACAAAGCAACATCCTGCTTTATTTATCTGAAGGTGACTTCAGCACCTACCACCTACATAAACCAAGCGCCTCCAGGTAACTGTGGTGATTTTAACTGTGCCAACTGCAGTGTGCTGACATGTCATATTCTGCTCTTAAAAACACACAAACACTTTAACAACATACATGGTAAGTGTGCTGTTGAGACGTACTTTCCATTGTCTAATTTTGCTCAGCATGCTTGTCACACTGTACTCTTTTTTCTGAGCTGATGTTGTCTTCAAGGTACAAATGAACCCCTCTGATGAGATGTGAAGTGGAGCAGGCACATGAATAATTTGTATCTAATATCCCCTCTCCTCGCAGCAATATAAACATGCTTTTCGTCAGTATCTCACCTCTCTTGATGCCCTATTCCCAGCTTTTTCCCTCCCTTCTTCTCTTGCTCAATCACTATTCCCCGCTTTGCCCCGCTGCTCCCAGACATCACCCAACAGTCTTGGAATAAAGAGAGTCATATTTTTCCACTCAAGTCCATCATGTTAGCATTCACTGGATGGAAACAAAACACATTACTGTGTGCTGCAACATTTCGATATTAAAATATCTATCACTTGTTTGGTGTGCTTATCTTCTTTAAAGCATATTGTTTCAGCTTAGCTACAAAGAATGCATGTGGGAACAGAAAAATGACTTATTCGCTAAGTTTGAACACCACTGGACTCACGCCAAAACGTGTAAGAACGCAAAAAAAAAGAAACAAAACAAAACCTTGTCCTCCAGAATTCAGGCCACTTCCGTTATGTCCCTTTTTGTTGAAACAGCTTGCTTTAAAAAATGTGAAACATCATTACAGAGCTTACTCATTCTTGACCCAAGAGGAGAAAACATTGACCTGAGAAGCCCTTCAAAATCTTCCAAATGAGTTTTCTTTCTTTTCAGGAACCAACAAAAATAGGCAAAAGAATTCTGAGAATATTCCTACTCAGACAGATGGAAAAGAAAAAGAGCATAAGCACATTAAGACGGCGCTTCATACCTGCTGATATCCAAACCTTGCCTTTGTCAAATCGACTAAACAGAGAGAATATGAAAAAGATGTCATCCCATACATAACAGGAGAGTCTAGGAAACTCAAATCTCCAAACGTAACATCTTGGTCCACTTAACTCCCCCTCTGGACAGACACTGGTTTCACCAGGACAAAACACCCAAACAGAGATTAAGTGTAGTGGTGAACCTCAAAAACAACTCCACAAACGCAGGACACCACGCAGGAGCACCAGCCCATCAGGCCACGAGTCAGAGGCCCACCTGCATGTCAAGGTTAATGAACAAACACTCTTTTGAGGACAATAACACACACATTCACAACAGAGAAGATGGATGGTTTGAAAGAGGGAAAGAAGAAGGCATCTGTGTCAAGAGACTCGACTCACAGAAGGGATGAGCTCAAAACTCCTCACCAGTCTGTCTGAACTGGTGATGTTTTCTGGCTGGAAGGTGAAACATCTTCAAACGTGAAGACATATCCAGCTCCTTTGAGTCAAGCCTTGAGAGTTACCATAGATGACTAAATCTACACCAGCACAACATGTGAGATAGGTAAAGGAGTTGTTATAAGAGATAACAAGGACTTTGGCTGGTTTTTACCAACAGTAGGGATGGAAGAATATGAGAACTAGAGGACGAAGTAAGCATATAATCCTTCAAATAAAATTTAAACTGACTGATGTGGAAAAAAAAAATGTCGGACTTCTTTAAATACTAGGTAAACACTGCAAAGTCCAATATGTGCTTTTTCCTCCAGAACTAAAGGACAGAAAAAGTGTAAAGGCAGAAATGAACCTTTTTAGAATTTCTAAAATGGAATTTAAATAATTTACATTGGCAGTTAAGAAAGTCCTAATGTAAAACTCTTCAACAATTGATGCCACAGATATGATTCCTCCCAACATGAAGAAGACCAGTTTAAATATAGTATAAATCCTAAAATGTCAAACAGTTTGATGTATTTATGTGAGAACGCGTCACAAAATTCAAGTTTTTTTTTTGTCACTTTCAGATCATGAAAAATAAAGTCTAAAACAAAGCCAAACACTGACTGAAGTGAGTGCGTTCGCAGACGCAGACACTTTTAAACTCCCTGTGGGCTGGTTGAACTCTGTCCAGGCACAACAACCATGAAGTGCACTTAAGTAAGAAGTCCTTGGACGAGACAGCAGTCTACATTTTAAAAGCATGTGTCCTGAAAATACATTTTTTTCACCATAAAAATTGAAAGACAAGTAAGTGAACAACGGCTTTGTGAATTTTCTTTTCTTCTTTTTTTGCAGCCTTGGATTTTATTTCTGTGCTTCTAGGTTTTTGATTCTTTTGTTTGTCCTTTTAAAACCCTGCCAGAGTAACTGCCCCTTAAATCAAGGCCTCATAAAGTACGATTGCAGAGGTATTACATATAACTAAAGGTAAAGTATCTAATCCAATGTCACTTTCGTCGGTTAACCTGCTGAAATTTTGCCCTGATGTTTTCTCTCTGTGTCACTCTCAAACACAATGACTGGCGCGTGGGGGGTAGATGGGCACCGTGTTGTCCTGGCCATGGATGAAAAGGACCATCCAGATTGTTGTGAGCATTAAGGCCAAAGGCCAGGCTCTGTGATGGTACAGAGCAAACATGGCATTGTCTGGAAGTTTGGAAACTTTATCCGTGAATTAAGTTTCCCTGAAACAAAAATGCAGCTGTCCCATTCTAATAACCAAGCCGTAACAGTACACATTTGTAGTGAGAAGAAGAAGGCCTTAAGCGGGAAGAAAAAGACGAATGTCGGTACATGACACCCTCCGGTCCTGGGATTAGTTTGGTGAATTCAGGCTTTGATGAAGGAACTCTGTGATTGGTCCCATGTTTCCTTTTGTTTCTGTGATCTTTCTGGAGGAATGCCATGTGTGCCTCGTGTCTGTCGGTACACATCACAACACGTGTTTGACTGACAGGCAGGTTGGCGAAGTTGCGAGGCTTTGCTCTGGATAGACAGTTTGCTCACTGCAACGACAAACTGTGCAACACAGACTTTAAAATGAATGGGCTTTCGAGCTGCGCGGTGGAGTCATTGAACAACCGAAGCATTTCCATTCCATCTTTTATTTCATACAAAACATGTTGGTTTTTATGAGTGCACTGTGGTACCTTGAGGATTGGCATGCATGGAGTTAGGACACTGGATTGTCTGCTGCCAACTCTTTTAACTCCTCCCCCTTTTTTCTGACTCGTCTTACCACAGCATTCTTCTCATTTAGCTACATAAAAGTAATGCTTAAATGAAGTTGGAAGACATTTCAGCTTGTGTGGAAGTCACACGTTCTTCTTCTGAAATCCAATATGTCAAGTCCTGTAGGAGTAAAGTAGCAGTGACACCTCAGTTATTTCAACAACACTAATGAATATTTGGATGGAAACAGAGGAGAGCTAAGCAGACACCAAGGATGATTAGAGAGGGAAAGAGGGATATGTGCTTAGGATTATGGATGGATGAGAGAACATAGTGACCACTGCAGCTAGGAAAGGGGGAAGCCAGTGGAGGAGAGAGGAAGGGTGAGATACAAGTGAAGAGAAAGCTTTTTGCAACTTGCCACAGGAGACATCACAGTTTTTCTGCTCAGGAGGGTTTTCACTTGTTAGCTTTGTGTGTGTTTGAGTGTGTGTGCTCTAAACTAAGCCTGAACATGTTAGCACCACTGGGAATGCCTTCCGCTTTGTTGTCCTCTCCTGCACTGATCCCTGGATTTTGTCTTTGTGTTTATGTCATTGTCTTTCCACATTTGTTGACAGTTTCGAGCACCCCATTCTTTTTCTCTCCCGATTGTTATTTTCTTAACTCTAGCCTTTACTTCCATCTGTGTCTCACAGAATGCCATTCTTCCTTTGGAAGAAGGAGAAATCCTTGTTGCTGTTTGTGTTTTTATTATTTATTGTCTCAACGCCATTAGCTCCATATCCTTCCCCATGACACCTTAGTATTCTTGACAGACTGTGAACATTCAAAGAAAAGCTTCATTGTCAATAATAGATTGAGCAACATGCAAAAAGCAGTTGCATGTAGAAGGGAAAAGAAGGAATAAATAAAAGAAAAGAGAGGAGTTATGTTTTTGGAAGCCAGATTGAACATTTTATAGTATTGAATCCTGAGATGATGATAGGAGAAAGTTACAGAGAGGGTAACTGGATTCAACATTTTGGAGATGGCTTTTAATCAGTTAATATTAAACAACATTCAGCTGAAATTGTTTATCAAGCAACACAATGAGACAGAATCTAGAAGGATCCCTGGACTTGGAGAGCCAAAGCTCCTCAAGGGATGAGACCGAGATGCATTGTGACAGGCAGACAGATAGATCGACATGTGGCCCGACATAGCCCAAAATTGGTTGGTGGGAGGTAAAATATGCTCAGGCGTAGGTCATATTAAGCAGGGCTTTGCAAAGACAAATTAATTTTTTCATCCACTTCAGCCAGACTAGTGTAGGTTATGAGAGTGAAAACTGTATTTCAGAGATGTGTCTCCACAATGTTTCTTTTCAGAGTATTACAGGTCGTATTGTAGAACTGTTCATTAATAGAAAAAGAAATGAAACAAACTGAAAGGTAAAATAATACAGATGGGGAAAAAAGAGAAACTCCATTGCCATTGTGTTCACTAGATTTTTTCCTTTCAGTTTTTTTCATATTTATGCCTTTTTAAATTATATTAACACGTGGAGGTTTTTAATCAAATTATTCAAAAGTTAGCATTCAAATGAAGATGTTTCTCTCTCTGCTTTAAAATCCCCCAAAAATCCTTTTCATTCATTAAATTTACCTACCGTGAGTTGTGTGGGATACATTCAAACAGCTCCATGTCTTATTTCACTGTTCATTTCTTTCAGCTCTAAACAAACATTTTAGTTGTGATTTGACCAAAAATACTCACTATTTTACCCCGAGGGAATGTTCTTTTCCAGATACTAAATTATAGCTATAAAGTTGTTTGCACATCTACTGCAGTCTCACGTCTCAGAGACAACTGAGACGTGTACGTCAGGTACACAAATTTGTACCTGACATTTTTTTCTGTTATAATTATGATTGTTCAAACATTTTTTATTTTAACTTTAATATATATATTTCTTTGCTTCAAAAGTCCCATATCCCCAGGAAGTTGGTTAAAACCCAGATTACTGCAGAATGGCTCTGCTTCACAAAGCAAATTTATAATATGACTTCTTCAGTTTGAACTAGAAGCTGATTCAACATTAGAAAAGTAGCAGCTATGAAAAATGAAACATAATAAGGTTTCAGTAATGTCAGATTGACCTTGTTCATAATCAGCAGCTCTGACATGTTCTACTCACCAATCTGACAGAAGAGGTTCATTCCCTTTTTATATGTAAAACACCATCTCAGTCCTTGTTTTTTTAAAGACTGTTTTCATGCATTCTTGTTCAAAAGTTCAAATTCTCAGCTATGACATTCATTTTTTATTTCACTCGTAATTTGTAGTTACATAAAAAAAGTATTTGCACATGCTACCAGGGGTTGACTTGAACCTGATCAGCTTGGAGCTGTTTCTCTAAAACTCACATTCAAACCAGCAAGAACTAAATTTGTAAAAAGCATTTTGCAATCTTAAACACCTAATTGCCTCTTCATTTGCTGTTTCTAAGTTGTTCTGAATTACAGCTGAAATGTCCAAGTCTGTGTTGTGATCTTCCATTACAGGTAGTTAAAGAAAGCAATTGTTGCAGTCCCAAAAAGAAGTAAAATCTTCTTTTCCCTTGCATGCTAGCATGGCAAAACGTTTGTTTCCCTTGGTGGGAGTCTTTATAGATCAAAACCTTTATTTGTGTAAATAATTGTTCTCTATAAATGCATCTTTATAGATGCATTTATAGATAAATGCATCTTAGCAGAATCAATACACTTTTGGTTTGCAATTTTTCAGTGATGTCCTTTGGAACAAATTATAAGTTTGTTCATTAAAGTGGTATAGTTGGAAACATTTATGGAATATATGATCCATTAATCCCAACAATACAGCTAGTTTCTAATTTGTTGGTATGGTTACGTTAGTGGTGTCAGAAATATACATGCATATATATATATATATATATATATATATATATATACACACACACACACACACACACACACACACACACACAC
>JAOWBL010069716.1:0-19182 GCA_028564865.1 Zenarchopterus dispar
GGATGGATGGATGGATGGATGGATGGATGGATGGATGGATGGATGGATGGATGGATGGATGGATGGATGGATGGCCTCTATCCTGATAGTCTTCCACTGATTTTCCAGGCTTCTGACATCTATGTCCACAGTATCCTGCAGTGGACTCCATTTATACTACATACAGATACACACTAAACAGCTAAAAGAGCCCTGATCAGTCAGGGCCTGGATGAAGAGCATCTGAGGGTGTCCTGAAGTGTCTGCTACTGGGATGTGAGTGAGAGATCTTTTAGTCTTAGCAGGTTGTGGGACCTCTCCTCACAGATGCCGTCAGGTTGGTCTCTGGGGGGTTTGGAGGTCTCAAACATCTCAGATTAAAATAATTCCTGCGTTTTCCACTGACCTACTGGGACCTACTGTGGGGGAATAATGTCACCATGTTGGGGGTACAAAAACATTTTTAAGTAGGTGGCAAATGCCAAAATAGCATTAATATTAATGCTGTTTTCCCAGCAGAACATTTCAATAACAGGATGAGAAGGTTCACTCTCATTAAGGCTGAATAAAACATGACATGGAGAAAGGTAATGGGGCATTTTTCTCTGTTCTTTTGGAAACAAAATGATGGCAATCAATAGATAATAGATTAACTGCTAAAAGCAAACATTTGCAATAATAACTGCTCATTCAAAGAAATTAGAGGTCATTGTTTCTGTCTGTGAAAACAAAACTCTTCTGAATCACCTTTTTAAAAACAAAAACAACAACAAAAAAAAAACCTTTGAAAAGTGATGTGAGGGTTCAGAGCGAAGTGGATCTCTGCCCTCGCTGTCTGTTGGATTGCTAAAATATGATAAAGCATCACAACTAGAAAAAAAAAACCCAAAACAACAAAAAAGGATAAAAATGACTCATCTGACGGTTTTACATGCTCTTAGCAACTTTGTGCACTTTCTTGTGACGATGTCAGGGTTTAATCACTAAAATGTGCTGCTGTCTCATGCTCTCAAGTTTAACACACGAGTAGTCCTGTCGGGCCTAATGGAGGAGGATCCCATTAGAGCCGACGAATCCACAGCTGTGATCCGAACGCCCTGTGACCCCGTTTCAGTGGGGAAGCAGACACCCCTTCTTCAAGGTGACAGATTAATGAGGCTGCACGCTGGGATATATAAACTGCAAAGCTGGCATTAGACATTAACCTCACTCATGTCACAGCTCAAACGGTTCCCGTATTCTTGAGGGCAACGACATAATTAGCCAACTTGTAAGTCAATTACGGCTCGCCGCCACGTCTCCGATGACAAGGACTCAGCCGTCTTTCCGCGAGATAAGAAGTCATTGTCTCAATCACGCGGAAGCGATTTCTATAACTCTGAGAAGATAAAACAGAATTACTGATGAGTCATGTATTTATTTACAACCCCTTTTCACGCTGGACTGATGTCGACGCTGCCGGATTGTAAGCGGGCGGCTTTCAATAAGTCTGCAGGATTTGAACTCACCGTGAGTCATGCTGCATTGTGGAAAAAAAAGACTTTTTTTTTTCCAATTATACACTTCGAGTTATGTGAACAAAAACAAGAACATGCAGACACGACTGAGGTCATTTTGCTTTCATTTTCAACTGTTTCAATCAAATGTCTGCTCAAAAAGTTACACTTAAACCTCATTAAAAATCCCTGAATTCTTATGCAAGTCTCACTAAAAAGAAAAATATATAAATATACAGTAAAACTGTGGATCAATAGTGTTGTATAAGTTTGTCAATAGTTAAGCATTCACTATTATCAGTTTATTGTAAGACCCATCTAATGCAACTTCACTGAACCAAATAAAAAAAAAAAAAAAAACTTAATTAAATCTAAGCATCACTGAAATTGCCTTACAGCGATGATGGATGAGAAGATGGTTTAGATGTGCCTTCGTCTTATTATAAAGCCACCAATCAAATTTCTTTCTGCTTTAGAAATAAGCTGCACTGAAAGATCCTGCAGTTACGATTTCATTGGCTGACACCAGCTGTCTGGCTGCAATTTGATTGGCTGACACTCACAGGGTCGTATCAAAAGCTGCTAATTCCCCAAATTTTGGGATCTGCGCTGCTACTTGGAAACATGACAGTCACGACTCAGTTTGGTAAAAGTTAATGAATGGCAATACTGAGGATACTTCTGGCAAGGGGTTAGTGTCATCCTTTATTCATGTTTTAAAAAAAAAAAGAAGATTTTATGTTTTTACTCTGCAGAAACAGCCCCTCTAAAAAACAAACCTGATATTCTATAAATCTAGTCAAAAGTAACTTATTTTAAGCAAAAATATCTCTGCCAGTAGGGTAAGAAAATCTTTCTTGAATAGAATTCTGAAAACCAGCAAAATAAATAAATAAATAAATAAAATAGTCTTCTAATTTTCTTGAAACAAGGCATTTTTCTTAGAGATGAGATTTTGCAGGGTAGTGACCTTCACCAAGAGCTCAGTCTCATCCTTTGTTGAAATAAGTCTTTTTTTAAAGAAATATCTACAGTTTAAAATAAAGCTGCTTCAAATGAGGAAAGTAAACTCGCACCAAATGATTTTACTCTTATGTGTTCAACACCTGCAGGAGAAGTGCTAAGGGTCGGCACCAAAGATGTCAGCTTTGGTGTCCTGACCCTTGACTTCCAGAACCGGATCACGGACCATCACCTCTGAGGACAGGAAGGAGGTTGTGCATGAGGTTGAAAGATACCAACCAGGTGTAAACCATCTCTGAGATTTGAGACATTGTAGCTGAACAATTATGATTTGTGGAGATTTAAATGAGAAATTCAGTATTTTTATGACACATGTGGCATGAAGACATCTGTCGCTGAGTTGGTTAAATTCATATTCCACTGTTGGATCTTCTTCCTGAACTCTAAAGCACCATCCTATTACACAACCGTCCTCCAGTGGTAGCATTCGCCATCTTGACTGTTAAACACGGCTGTGGATTGGTTCAAATTAAAACGCCGGGCGTTTTACGGATAGACGCTGGAATATTGATGCTTTAGAGACCGTCTGGGGATGAGGCCTCTTATTTATCAGACGTTATTCACCGTGCAGCCTTACTCTGAGCTGGCAGATGTGCGGCAGTCCCTCTGGTGCTGGGGCCTGGCTCCTGCAGCTCCAGCTCCATGTAGTTCAGTTGTTTCTTAGACGTGGGACTGACGGGAATATTTACGTACGTCGCCCCTTCGTTTCGAGACCTTTCGGGGAGCGGAGCCTCCGGAGGGAAAACAAACACTGGCCCTGAAAATGCAAGAGTAAATTGAGATCAGGCGGTGGCTCGTTCGTTTCTGGGATGCTTTAATTCGAGGTGTGAACCATACGGCGTTTTGTCTTTGGGTTTATTGAAAACCCCCGGAAGAAACTGAAAACAGAAAGTAATTTATCCTCTGGACAATATTTGTCTCTTAGCTTTGACTGCAACTTCATGCTTCCACCGCCATTCAACTTAAATTAAAAGTACATAAAGGAGTTGGGTTGTTCTGTTTGGGCTCATTACATTTGCCAGGCCCTTCTGCTTTCTGCACCCAGTTCCTTCTAACAGAAAATGTTTATGCAGCTCTGCAGCTCGAGGCTTCGGCAGGGATGTTTTCCAGAATAAATCAGATGCATGGGGGTTCAGCAGTAAAGCCCAGAAGCTGCAACAAGACCCACAAACATCCTTTAGCCCCATGGGCACTTATGAAAAAGTTACAGACCTGAAAAAACAAAATAACTATCGTCCTTCTACACCATCAAGTCTTCTTTTTCAGTTCCTTCATGCCGTTGTGCAATTGTCATCTCTGTATCTAATATACAGATTTTCTTTGCGCAATGTTCATTTTTAACTAAGACTAAAGATCATTCACATGTAGGAAAGAAAAGTGTTTTAACCATCAAACTAAACAACAGCTTTAATTAATGACTCAGGGGTTTATAAAGTCAGCAGAAAAGAAAAAAAAGTGCTAAATAAAACAAGTGCCACCTAAACCCCCTTTAACTGAACAGATTATAACCACGATGTTCATTAAAATGCATTTTCTACACAATTCACTACACTTGAGGAACAGTTTCCAATAAAACCAACCTGTCACTGAGTTATCCGTCACATCTAAAGTCTAAGACGGTCGCAGAAGAAGAAGTGCCAAGTCGAGTTGACTGTGGACTTGAGAAACGCCGTTTAGTTCAAAGTCCTGTGGATGTTCTATGTAAGACCTAAGTTACAGTTAAGTTGCTTCACAACAATCAAATATGTGCATGGTGACACACAAAATCATTTTATTTAATCATTTGTTTTTTCAAAGACCTGTATCTGCAACACTGAAGAAACAGCAAGAACCTTGAAAAGAATTTTTTTTTAAAAATTTAAAAAAGCCCACTCACAGACTTAAAAATTTCCATAAATTGTGTGCTCATGTTCCTCTGTGGACAGGCTCCTTCAGAGGTTTCATCTTGAACTTTTTTTTATTTGCACGTTCTTCTCTGTCACGAAGAGCTGTGCTTCATTTTTGCTTTACAACAGCAGTGACTGGTGACCTGTCCAGGCCTTTCACCTGTAGTGGGCTGAGATAGTCTCCAGACTGTTTTTTTGTTGTTTTTTTTTTACACAGAAAAAAAAAAAATCAGCATACGGTTAAAAGATGGGGTACTAACTTGCAGAGTTGACTGTTATTGCTCATAATTGGATTGAACCCTACTGTGTGTTTACCATCCCTGTAAAATGCTCTACACATAAATGATGTGAATTGAATTGAAGTTTCAGAAATCTCAGTAAGCTTTTATCTCATTTGCTGCTAAATAGCTGCTGCAAATGCAGCTTCAGAGAAATGAGCAAGGCAGATATGCAAACAACAGAGTTTTTTTGTTCTGGAGCTTGTTTCTATAATGAAAGAATTTAACGTAAAAAGGTAGTTTAGATGGTGGGAAAAGTGATCAAAATGTGAACTCATTGAAGGTCCACGGTTAGAGGAATGAAAACAGTATAGGTACCTTTGCAAACACCGCAACACTAATCAGAATAATGCTCTGAATCCCCAAGAGATTACTGTAAGAAGAAAAAAATGTTTCATAAGCTTAAATATAATGGAGATTTTATTGCTCCTACACAACGTAGTGATAAACAAACAGAGCAACTTAAGCACTGCAGCAATCAAGTTAGAAAAGGTTATCCCTGCCCACTGCTGTAGCTTTGTATAACAACTCTGCATGATGACTTTTCCTTTTTTTTTTTTTTTTTTTATTATTAGATGATTTGTTTTCCAATATCATCTCTCTCGAATGTACATTTCCCTTTGGGATTAATATTGTATCATTAAATTACATTAAAAAGCTCCTCAGCTGTCTGAAATATACACAGATGTCTGCCTAGTGGCGAGTTTGGCTCACTTCAAATAAAACGACGACCACCCTTGTTTGGATTCCACCATTTTTGAGCAATTAGCTGACCGGCCAGTCTGGCGGGTCTGACTGGGTTTTTTTATAATGAGGACCACGGAGGGGTATTTCAAGGTGTCAGGAGTCTCTGCCGAGTGTGAAAATACATGACTTGTGGACAAAACCATCCTGACAGACGACTAGAGTAAAATTGTGAATATGATTTAAAAGGAGAAAAAGAAAAGAATAAAAGACTCTTTGATATCTGCTGTGATCTCAAAATCATTAAGGAGCTCGTATTCTTTTCTACAGCTGTGTTGTAATTCGGTTACTGAGGAGGTCCGATGCTGTATTTTGTGTCGGGTAAAGAGAAGGGAGCAGCAGGTGAAACCTCCTCCTCTGAAAGAATGACAACCAGCAGCGGTCGTTACCCACCGCTCAGAAACATGAACCGCAGGGGACACGCCTATAATCAGAGAGAGGCTATTAGATGGCAGCAGAGCCTCTGTGGGTCCAGCCTTTGGCAAAATCTAACCTAATTGATCAGACGCCAACAAGGCCTTGCAGGAGTGTGTGTGTTTTGTCTTCATAATGGCTAGCATTAGAAGAATGGGTCTGCCCACAGCTCCACGGCTGGGAGACTTCTTCATCATGCACTTTCCAGAACCTCGAGGAGAGATGTTGAGAGGTAAAACCCGCTGGGCCTCAGTGACCCAATCTGACACAGTCGACCAGCAAAAACACGGGTTCAGTGACAGCTGAGTCCTCAGGATGAAAAAAGGCTTTTACGCTTTTCATGTCACCGTTTACTGGTACGTCACATGGAGAAGAAAAACATGTTTAACCAAAGTCGAGTTAGGAAAAATCAGTGAACGATAAGAAAGCTTCTTTTTTTAAAATCTCTATGACAACATGGGATCTTCAGGTTGTCCGATGCTCTACCTGACACAACTGTCCACAGTGGGCTTTGGGACCAGCTCCCTAACAGCACCAGTTGGTGACCCCGTTAGTGGCGGGGTTCTGGACAATGATCGCACTCCTCGAGATGTCTGATTATCCCCTTTTTCTGCATTTTAAGTGACATCTAACTGCTTAAAAAGGACATGTTAGCTAATCTAAACAACACCTAAAATTTGCTGTAATTGAAAATTAAAAAGTACTCTTAAAATTTAACTGAATTAAATAAAAGCTCTTTCAAAGATTAGTCATAGTCGTAATAGAAAAGATGTTATGTTGCTGTTATGTCATTAATAAGCCCCAAACTTCTGTTTAAATTATTAGTTTCTGCAGACTTCATACATGCAACAAAAAGAGCTGAGTGTCATCAGTAAATAATGGCACTGTGTGTGGTGTTTTCTAATTAAATTGTCAAAACTAAATTTAATCTTTGGAAAAGCATAACCAAAATCCGGTGTGTGTTTAGGACATGTTTACATACACAAACAGATATATGATTTTAAAAACAGTCCAAATCAGTAGCCTTGATCCTGATGTTATGTCCTTGTAATCAGTTGTTTTGCTCTGAAAAGCAGGAAAAAAGGAAGGAAAAAAGCAATTAAAAGTCTAAATAAAGTGACCTGAGTTATTTCATATACTCATCTGTTTAGAACCCAACAGAAAACGAATTACAGGAAATTCCCCTTCACACACACATATGACTAAAACTGTCCTTAAACTTTCTCTCTTTTGGACATTGGAGACCAGCTTTGAAGGTAAATAGCCACTACTGTATTTTTGAACATAAAAACAGGTGGAGAAGGTAATTATACCTGCAGTCAGTCTTATACCAGATGCTCAAATGTCTTAGTTGTTAAAATGATGGCTACAGTGGGAGCGGCTTTATGCAGGTTGTGAGTGCAGCCAGAAATGAAAAAGGTTCTTGCAGAAAATGACAGGTCATTGAAAGCCAAGAATTTCATGTTTTTCCTTATAATGGCTTTATTTTTAAAATATCGGACAAAAACAGGTGCCAGTCCATTCTGCTAGCTTTAATTTTAGTCTCTTGGCCTTTGTTAGTTTCATACCATCATACTAGTATGATTCACTACGAAATTTAACATCTCTGCTGACACTTTGACTCATATCTGTAATGTGTCAATATGAAAAAAAAAGCTTTTAAAAAAATTGGATAGAAAATAGCTCTTCCTTCCAGTTGTTTACTCACGCGCACTCGACCATCTTCGCTCATTAGCCGCCTGCTGAGGTGGGATGATTGTAAAACTGACACGGGAGCGGAGCTGTGCGTGTGTGACGGTACGTGAACATGACTGATGGGTTTGGAGCTACGTTCTGACGGGCGCCGGGGCTTCGTATGGAGCAGGTGTGCTTCAGAGTGAGAGTACGTGGGCGGATAGCTCACACCGCAGCACCCAAACGTCCCCTGACAGCCATCTTCTCACCTCCCGTCAGGTCAGGAGCCTCGCTACACGTCGCTTCACTGTGGTTGCACATCTGTGTTTTCTCTACATACAAGTGGCTCTTAACAGTATATAATTCAAGTTTATGGTGTTACGTAAGATGCAAATGTAGAGTCTCGCTGCAGCGGGCCCTTAAATACGAGATGAAAAGAGAAGGTTGAAAACTCCACTGTACGTTACATTAACAGCTCCAGATACTTCAAATGTGACTCATATGTATCCACTTTAAACGGGATTTACATATCCAAGTCCTAAATTATAAAAGATTATGCTGATTCGGTCTGGTTTAATTCTCTTTTTTTTGTCTATAAATGATTAAAATCAGTTTTTTAATCACGACATGTCCAGGAAATAGTAACCCCAGTAAAAAAAAAAAAAAAAAAAACAGCAGAGGGTAACAGATTATTTTCCTTTGAAGAATTATTCAATTCAATCAAGATAAACCTGGAAAAAATAGTTGCATTCTGTGAAAACATTTTGCAGCTAATTAAAAAATATAAACTCTAATATTTGTACAGTGAAGCAGGTGACGAAAACTACTGATTTGTTCCCTGTTTTGCACTCAAGCTTATTTTTCCAGGTGAGTTTATACCTTTTAACTCAGGCTACAGCGACTAAAAAAAATAATCGATTCTGAAAAATTGTTGATGTAAAATTTTTTTGTGTTGTCGTATCATATGAAAATCACATTATTATCGTCGATAAACAGCAAAAGGCAGCGAGGGATGTTTGTTCTGTGATTCTGTAAAACTGCCAGAGTTTAATATGTTCTGTTGAATTATTACCTATATTTTTCTTTTTTTTTTTCAGTTGTAATTGTGCATATACGTGTATTATTCAGCTTTTATTTTCTTTTAGATTTCCACCTGTTTCTGTAAATCGATATTCTGCTGAAACAATATAATTTCCCCTGTGGGATATCTATCCACCCATCCCTATTTTACTAAAGCATTCAATTGTAAATGACTAATCCAGACTTAGAGCCTGGTTTAAGTTGAACTCGCCAGTTTGCTTCCTGTTCAAAGATATCATCTCGTAACAAACTTCTTCTCTCGCTTCACAACTGTTTCCCATTTAGTAAATTTCTACTTTGCTGTAACAACCATCAGCGGCTGTGTGACAGACTGTACTTCACTCTATTTGTCACAGGCACTTTATGAGACCGTTTCCATCAATGTCACAGTCCATTACTCCGACTGAAGTGAAGTGCACGTGTCGACGGAATCTGAACTCCGAACACGATCCAGTCCGCTTTTTTCAGAGTGAATTATATTACAGATTCAAGTCGGAGCGTGCGCCACCGAGCGACAGGTGATGTTTTAAACAACCTTGACGGAGGTGCGACGCTCATCAGCTTAATTCACTTCCGTTAAGAGCCGTCCTTGTCGTTTTTAAGAAGCCTGCGAGCTGCACTGCAGGAAAAGTTCGGGCCATTTAGAATCAGAATAAAAAATAAAGATGAATTTGTGCGGCGATGAACCTGATGATCTGCATATGCTTGACTGGAGGGATTCAAACGTGTTAAACCCAACCAAAAGCACGCGTGCCGATTTGCATGACGACAGTCCCACTCACCTTCAGGCTCATGAAGAAACCTCTTCTGGCCGTAGCTGCCCATGGGCTCGTACTTGCTCTTCTCTTCTGCCTTAAACGCACAGAGACAGCCAGCACTGTTTCTCGCAATCTGCAGTTCAGCGCACAAGTTTATTATAAGTATGATGATGATTTTCAAACTTTATTTATAGACAGACGTGGATATTCGGCATTTGCTGAGAAGTCAGGGCTGAACGTTACATGTAAAAACAAAAAAAAACACACCATCTGCAATGGCTCATCATTACAGACAAATAACCGTGTCTTTCAGATTGCAGTCTCATAATATCAGATTCCCGACAGCAACTGTGGTGTGAAAATTGCTAGTGGAGAGCAGCCGTATTGATTTCTGTCCCAATGAGATGCCACTGCCAGCACTGCAATCACAAAGATATCCCCTGATGGAACCACAATATCAGGAAAAGAGACCAGAACACTGAAGATAATGTCTGTAATAATGTTCAGAGCCTGAAACTCAGTTTTTAAAAATGAGTTACTTGCTTCATAAGAGGGAGCCACTAGACTTTGTACTTTGACTGTATGCCATCTTCACATAAATAATAGTAATTATACTATTAATGAACCGACTGTTGTTACTTGAAGATTTCTCTTAACTACATAAAAATGACCATTTGGATTGGATCTTGTCCTCTCTTAGCAGCTGCTGTATCATCAAAGGTGTCAAGTGCTTTTTTAGGGAGCTCCCTTTTCATCATCTCCAAGTCACACTTAACCCATTTTATTAAAAGGTGCAACAACAGTCCAAGTTTCTCTAACATAAAGCTATGACTTCAAGCTCGATACAAGTCTTAAGACGCTATGAGAGACTGGAAAAGTCCTGATTCTGAGATCAGTGTCAAAGCTCGACAACTCCTCAATCCAACCCGTAATGTTGCTCATAAATAACATATGTGTACATTAATTACAGCTGTTTAAATGATCATTTCAGCTCCTCACAGAAAATATACCGCTCTCTTCAACAGACTGCCTCGAGCTGCTAATCATTCATTAAAACACTTTTCAGTTGGTATTTGCATGATAAAAGACATTTTCGGTGGAATTTGGGGCACGGTGACTCGTGTGAGCAGCGAACAGCAGGACGGTGGATTAAAGTGCTTTGGATCGGCCTACCTCCGAGTTCCTTTCCGTCACACAACTCTCCATGATCTCGTAAGCTGGGTCGGCTCGGGATCTTTCCTCTTTACTCGGAGGCTTTTTATCTGAGAGGAAGGGAAAAAAAATGTAGCCTCTAATTACAAGAAACACGACTGACAATTTTAATGGTAATAACCAGGGCTGGAAAAAAAAAAAACATTATCTTAAATGGTGTTAATGGACCGAAGCGAGGAAAAAATGTATTTTCTAAGAGGTAATGCATTTAGTCCGGCAGATGTGGAGGTCGAGAGAAATAATTTTGGATTGACTGAAGTCACAATACCTTTTGCTGCAGGAGAGAAGTCGTTCTGGTCGTAATGTGCAAACGTCAGAGAGCACGCCATGCATGCTGGTTAAAAGCTTCAACATGCAGTTTAGTGACGTGCACACACACACACACACACACACCACACTGATGCTACATTCAGTTTTATTATGTAGAAAGCTTTTATTATTGAACCTAAACACCTCTGCAGGTATTTCTGCTGTTCTGAATCAAACATGTCATATTTTACATCAAACATGACATGCTTGATGTAAAATACATGTGAACAGAGGAGCCAGCTGAGATTTCAGTTCAACATGTTTTTCCAAACACATCTTTTTAAATGATATCTTTCTACATTTAAATAATGTCCTGCTTCCACATTCCTCTTCTCTATAAAACCCATTTATATTTGTAAAATATAGCTTTAAAAATGGCACATAAATCATTTAAAAACACATTTTCCCCACTTGTAAAAAATATTCTGTCATAATGATCATACAGTCACTCGGTAAAACTTTTGGATCATATTAGTTGCCATGTGTATAAAAATATGAAAAGTAAATGATTTGTGAAACCATTGAAGACGTTAGTGGCAGCTTGGGGGATATTTTTTTATCGTTATTTTTATGGATCTTATGAAAAAAAAGAGCAGTACTTCTAGTGTCTAGTGCGTCTACACACAACTGAGTTCCTCAACTGTGAAGCAACGGTGAAAACGAGAAGCTGATAAACCAAAGTGCATTTTTATTAATGAAAAAACAGCAGGAAAAAAGAGAGAGATCTACTTCAGGGGATCAGAAGAAGAAGAAAAAAGGCCATCAGAGGACGACTTCAAGCCCTGCAGTGGACTGAAAGAGTCTCTCTTACCTTCGCTGGTTGAGGTCCAACCATTCATCTCTTCGGACCGGCTCTGGCCGTCTACATTTCTGACAGACTGATGGAGCAGCTCGTCACCAGCAGCACAGCCAGGTTCTTGGCTCTCCGTCAGGTGCGGCCCATTTGAGAAGGGTTGAAAAGTGGAAACGTCCCTGCTGCCGCAGGTTTTAGTAGGCACGGCACGTGGAGGAGGGTGGCAGTGCGCTCCTCGACATTTCATGCAGTTTTCATAAATGACAGCTCTTTTGTCTTGCCGCGGGTCTTGTGATGGTCCAGCAGGTGCCAAACCGGGCTCGTGTCCCGAGGCAGGGCTCATTGATTCATACAGGTTTAATCTGTGTGCCTTTGGCTCCGGCTGCCTTTCTGCACTTGAAAAGCTGAGCAGATCAGATAAGAGGCCGACTAATTTCTCTCCTTTTTTAAACAGCGCCGACTCCTCACCCGTCCTCACTCTCGGCTCCTCTGTGGTTTGGATGCTTCCAGAACCAGGAGAGGACTTCAGCAGAGATTTCTTCACTGCAACAGTGCGTGTGATAGTATACAACTGCTAAATCAGCGATTTTGCCATACATGCATCAGTTGATCTGTTCATGCATTAAAAATGGACAATACATGCAGAATGCAACAAAAAAAAAAAACATTTTTAAAAAATCTGAAGTTTATACTTACCTGGTATGTTTGGTATCACTGAAGAACTTGATTGTGTGTCAAGTGTCCCCTGTGGGGGGGAAAAAAAGAATACAAAATAGTTATTTAATCTAAAACTACCATTTCTAAAGCAGAAGTATGTGTACCAAAGATTCAAAAGAAAAATGCTTAATATTTACAAATGGAATTTATATAATAATTCATTTAACTGAATCTAAGCGTAAGTTTTAGGAAATAAATTTTATGTGCAGTACTCCACCAAGCCTCACCCATCCCTACCAGGATGGTTTGATCCAACTTGGCCCCTGACAAATGGCATCACCTGTCAATCATCCACCGCCATAAAAACAAACACTGGACTGGCAGTAGAGGAATGACCAGCAACGTTGGGGATAAAGTAAAGAGACAAGTACCAAAGCAGGCGAAGCCAGAGCCGCAAAAATTCAGTCAGCATGTTGAAGAATATATTTTTATGGGATTTTGACCCACAGGGTGCAATTCATCAATGGCTTAATGGCATTTCTGCTAGAAGCCAGTACACATCCAGCAGCACATTATCGCAGAGCATAATTTTATTTTTAAAGGAGGAAATTTCTGAAGGCCAATAAGCCTGATTTAGAAGCTGATCCATCACCTATATGAATGAAACTGGGGAACGCCACTGGATGGAAACTAAGGTAAGGCCACTAAATAAAGCTGTGTGGTTAACAGCTGCATGACTGGTGTGTGTGGTGTTGCCATGGGAACCTACTTCCACTCAGACAGTGATGCAGGAAATGTGTAATCGTGCTTTTCATGTTTTGGTGCTGATTGCTGCCAACTGTGTTTCAAACACTGCCGATGAAGCAGCTCAGAATACAAATTAGACTCAATTTGTCTGTTCATCATTATAATATCCTCTCAATAAACTTCTCTACTTTGATCTAGATTTAAAAAAAAAAAGGTTTAAAGAACTCTTCAGTTTGTGAATCTTTGAGACTACAAGTCTTAGGTGTTATAAGTCATGTTTTATTAAAGCTTTAATGATTTATCTATATTTATTTAGCTATTTTCTTCCTGCATTTTCTGTTTGTATCTCCAAGAGACCAGAAAATAATTTAGGAGATCATTATAAGTTTAATAAAACAACAAGACAAAAGCTATCCACAGTACTGTAAATGCACTTCTTCAGTACTGGATGTAAATTAGACAACTTTAAAGAAAATAGTCAGATAGAGCAGCATTCTGCAGGAACAATGTTTCCGCCCTATTTTCTGCTCTTTACATTTCTCTGTCGGTTCCTCTTGACTAGAGAAGGCTGCATATGTTAGGTGTATTTTGTGTAAAAGAAGTGTGACAAGACTGTGTCAAGCACCGACGTAACATTCGCAGAGGTGGAAGATTAAAAACAAAAAAAACCTCAGTTAAAGAAAGTTGACAACCACACCGCGTTTTACCGCTGCCTGCAGTTTCAGCTTTTGTTGAGCCTGCTGATTCAAATACAACCTGGATGGGTTAAAAAAAAAGTAGTGTTTTAGTACACCTCTTGATATTGTACATTTAAAAAAAAAGAGAGAGAAAAATTGATGAAAAGAAATCAATTTCAAGCAGATATTTCCTTTACTATTTTTGGTTCTTACTATGAAAGAAAAAACAAAATCAAAGCACTTCAAGGTTAAATCATTTACTTAAAAACAACTGGGTTCTAGAGGTTTAAGAAAACATAACTTAAAAATGTCAAACGCTGCATTTTCTTGGGACGGATGCAGAGTAGTTACATTTTGCATCCATACATTATTATTTCAGTTCGATGTAATGGCTTTGAATGTTTCATGTGTTTTGTCTGGATGCATCATACAGATCACAGGTCAATGCTGACTGTGTTTCTCTTTGGAGACTATCGATACTACACTTTTGAGAAGCCCGCTAAACTCTTAAGTCTCCTCACATTGACAGTGGCATTTGAAGTTAGTGTTTTGGTTTGATGTTTTCTTTGAAATCGCCCTTTAAGTGTAAACCAAGAGCTCCAGACTAATAACTCATGTTTAATTTAGCCGACTGCATACTCCCAGAAGGAAAAAGTAGAAAAAAACTCTTTTATTCAGAGGTGATAAGGGTCTGTTTGTTTTCTCGACTAAACACACTCAGCAAGTGAAGCTTGATGTTTGAACAAATAATTTCACCAAATTACTTTTTAAAGCTTCTTCCAGTGCAGCCACGAACCACGCTTCGGTCAGAATTCTGCATTTCTCAACACAAAGAGCCTTTTCCTGTACCAAACATGCAAAATGAACAACGTGGGATTCAGATTCAAGAGAGATTTTGTCATGTGGACTGTGTGATCAATCCTCTGATTAGTCCACAAGATCGTTTTTTTCTGGTATAGGGCTCTGCCGCTGCTGTCTGGAGACTAAAACAGGAAGGTAATTGCTGCAAAAGTCCAAGAAGGACATGGAAAGATGTCCTGAGGTTTAGAGCTGGGTTTGGACCAGCAGAAACTGGTGAAGAACGAGTCGTGTGTTTGCACATCTTCAGATTTACTTTGTAAGATACGGGAACAACCCCAGAAGGTCAGCTCAGCGGGTACACTGTCATGTTTCACACACACAGGATCATGGGAATTATCCCAAATCAGGACGAGTTTAAGACAGTTCAGGAAAACCCGAGTAGGTCCTAAAGCACTTTCATTACCAGTAAGATCACTTCTACAGACCCTGAAGTGAGTTGTGACGTTGTTCTTACTCTACACTTTTAAATGTCGGCTTAAACTGGAAAGAGAATGACAACAGCAGAGTTCACTGTTGCATCAGAAACAAAGAAAATGGCCCAGCTGGACAAGTTTAATCATTTTCAACTTGAGTTATCGCTCCACCACAAAGTTCCTTGTTCAGTGTAACTACAGCAAATATTTCTGATCCAGATATTCTGCTTTTATGGCGGCAGAAGAAAGCTACAAAGGGTGGAGGAGCACCTCCAGAGCTGTTGTTGGCAGAAATCCACAGCCAGCACAGTTACATCAGTCATGAAGCAACCGCAGCACATAAACCTGGCCTCATAATTTATCTGCAGACACACATCTCCAGACTCTGCATGTGTTTTTGTGCAATTTAAGAAAAATGTGCAACTGGTGGGGGATAATAAAAAGCAATAAATTTGAGTCATTGGGAGAACAATCTCTGAATCTATCAACATGAAAAATAAATTCATTTCCCTATTTTCACCCCTAAAACAATAATAAACACAATGAAGAAAGAACATGTCAGTAGTCCTTGTTGAATATTGAATCTAATAACAGCAAATGTGCTTGTAGTTTTTAAACAAAAGAGGATTCATCAAGTTGAACAGTTGGAGGCAAGTCTGGCACGTAATATAAAAATAATGATGCAATAAGCAGAGGTAATGGTGTAACAGTTGTAAATTACAAGCGTAAACTTGCTCTGTTCAACAGCAGTGTCTAAGTAAACCGGCTGCCACGCTAACTTGTTCGACAGATGGACCGTGGGACCGTTGGTTGTTCTGCCACTAAGCGCAGAGCGCCATCGCCGTCAGCGTGCACGTTACCACTGAGTTCACTTTGACAGCAAGCCACAGAGCAGATGATACACTGCCGAAGCCTGCGCGCACAAGCTGCTACCGCCTGACAGCGAGGTAATCCATACAGCAAATTCATGAAATAAAGGGAGTGGCGACTCCAGTTTTAAATTTTAAAAGACAGGAAAAAAAATAATGAATTTGTAGTATCCAAGTATGAACAAACAAAACAGGTAAAAGTGTCTCCTCGCTTACCTTGAAGCCACCACATACTGAGCAGATGGTCACGATGGTTTTGGAAGGAGATGTGAGAGAGCTGCAGGTATGGCAGGAGTCACTAGAGGGCGCCACTTGGGTTTTCTTGCCCTCATCTGGGAGGCCTTGCAAGTGTTCAATCATTGACTGCCTCTCTGAAGTTTCTGAGCTTGTTGCAGTGATTTTACACCCTTTTTCTGCCTCTGTTGGGAGGTCTGAAGGAGCAAGAGTGTCTTTAGTTGAGGAGGAAAGCTCGTTGTTTTTGGCATCCCCACTTTCTTCCTGCAGCAGTCTCCTGGGGGTGTCATAAAGACACTGTGGCGGTGCTGGCACCTGATACTCACGTCCACGATCGGCCATGCACGTGCACGGACTCAGTTCTTGAGCCAAGTGGGGAGGCAAGCTGAAAACGGACCCGAAGTCCTCCCCGGCGGTGATATCCAGGCTACCCGTGTATGAGGAGAAACTACCCGAGTAGGAAGAGTGGCTCCCAGTGGCGATGCCGCTGTCGGATGAACTCTGACGGCCGATTTCCTGAAGCTGCCGGGGGGTCTTCGAGGCAGGTCTGCTTCCGCTTCCGTGGCTAGCCGAAAGCTTTTCGACCACCTGCGGCGGCATTTTAGCGTGGCCGATGTTTCCAGGCGGGTTGGAGGCAGGTTCGGCCCAGATGGCCAGTCGGCTGCCGAGACTGCAGTCCGAGTGGCTGGTGTCTGAAGTGTCTGAAGAACCGGATATGCTGTGGTCATCTCCCCCAACAGACGGGCAGTACATGGATGAGACGGCTAATGAGAAAAGGATTACAAACTTCATGAATTTGATCAACGCAAACACCGCTTTCATCAATAAGATATATTAGAGCATAAGCACATCCTTACACCTGCAGATCCTCAGCCACTTTTCTCTCTGATATTCACCACGTAATAGAAGCAATAAATCACTTGCATGACCAATGTCAAGTGTGCAAACTTAAATTAAGGCTTAAGGCAAATGTATCATTTATAGTGTTTGGGAATATAGAGGCGTCATTGTTAAAGGATGGTTATGGGCGTTCTGAGATAGCCGTGTAATGAAACATTAAGTCAGAAAGTGTTCTTATTTCCACTCTGAGCAAGAGCACCGTGGAGCAATATTTCCTACCTGTGCTGCTCCCGTGGGAGAGCATGCTCAGCCTCCTCTCCAGCTCCTCGGCCTCATGGTTCAGCTTCTCCTCTGAACTCGTCTGGCACGAACCGAGCTCTGCAAAGAGAGAGCACCTGACAGGTAACTACAGCGCAAAGGTAAACATCTTTGTGACCACCAGAACCCACGCAGGCGGTCGTCAACTAGTCGAGAGAAACAAAAACATTCTTGAAGCATCACGGATCAGACTCGTCTCTCTGTGGCATCGGTGAGGTGTAAGAAAACACCCTGGCCGGCGTTAACTTGATCTGCAAGTGTCCCAGGCGGTTGGATGGCAGAGAAAAGGGTCGCACCTCGCTGTATTTGTGCAACGCCGCAGGGTATATTAATAGTGCTGCCACGTGGCTCGGTCGGTACGCGCTCTGCCGCCGCTCGAGTGTCTAGTGAAGCTTGCACCACATCAAGGTCAACTCCTAACTTTGAATCTTATTATTCGTATGTGACTTTTGCTTTTAATCCATCTGATGCTGAAGCTGGAGTGTGTCACACGGCAAAGAAGTCTGCAAATGAGTTAATATCACACCTTTAATGCTGAAGATGGACTTTCAGTCCTCAAAGAGACTAAAAACAATCTACTGGGACAAACCACTGATGGCATCAGGGAGTTTTGTTTTCTCATGGAGTTAAACGCAACGCCTCCTTTTCTCTTAATGTCATCACCTGAGCACACGGGTCTCTTCATTTATGTTTGGAGTTAAATGACTACACATATACACATTATTCCCTTATGGTAACTGTTAATAGTGCTAATACATCTGTCAGCACAGAATACTGACGTTTCTGTTAGTGTGGTTAATAAATCAAAGAGGATCTAACTTACAAAAGGCATCAAGTTAAAAACATGAAACACATTCTACATTTAAAGAATGAGTTGTGTGATTTTTCTTTTGTACAATTTTAGCATAAAAAACATTTTGGCATTTAATAAGATTTGAGCTCTCAGGGGACTCAAGAAGGTCTCCGACCTTAATTAGTTTTCTTCCCCACTTTTTTTTTTTTTGAAAAAAAAAAAAAGAAAAAAAGGGCACTGACTTTTTCCACAATCATGACGAAAAGCTGGTTGTAAAATCCAAGGTTTTATAAATACATATATCGTTTTTGTTTTATTCAATGAGGTAGGACCTCTGAAGGGTCTCCGAGGTATTAGATTAGAAGATTTTCTGAGGACGGATATTGAGATAACTCACCAAGGTGAGATATCTTGCCATGAATATTTATTAGACTAAACTGCTGATTCACTGCTCTACACAATGTGCACATCAGTCTGGCCAGCCATACCCACTCACTTCCCACAAATGATTTCATAAAATGGGTTTGGTGGGTCCTCCCACTAGCATTTCCACAGATACTAACTGTGCCAAAAAGAAAAAAAGAGAAAAAATACCAAAACAAAATCAGAGTAGGATGGTCTCTAAACTGATGATTCATACAGGAGCACCCAGGAGCCAAACAACCAAGATGGCTACAGAATTGCTAATAACTTTGGATCAATGAGTTTCTACTGCAGAACCGACACTCGTTCACTGACAGTCCTACTCCGCTGCCCGCCGTTTTGGATGTCTTTGTTCATACTAGTCTGGTTGTGGCTCCGCCTCCATCCCACTGACTGGTCATGTGTCTGTCCAGTGGCGTCCAAAAACCCTTTCTTCTGTGTTCGTTGGTGCTGCCTCCTGGAAACCAGAGATGAATCCAGAGGAACCAGACTAATTCTTTTAAATCGACCTGGCCAGCTTGGCAATCTGCACATCTGTCATATAAGTCATATAAGTGCATGTGGGCTTGTCAGAATAAAACTGCATCCTAAGCAAGAACTTCTGAATAATATATATATATATATATGTATATATATATATATATACATATATATATATATATATATATATATATATATATACACACACACACACACACACACAC